>JAMKCH010041677.1:0-28080 GCA_023653785.1 Ophioderma brevispina
AATAGTCTTACAGATCAAGTATCCATAAAGACTTAATCATCAGCCAAGAACAATTTCCTTTAGCAAAACTTGTATTGTCAAGTACTAAAACCAATGACCTTTTCCTACGCAGATCTGATGCTATGTGCCGACGGATTGGCGGAAAACGCCAAGCCCGGGAGAAATGCGCGCCCATTGGTCACAAACGGAGCCGGAAGCCAACCTGACGGAATGAACGGTGGCTGGGCTCTATGCCAAGTCAGCGAAACAATGACCGGAGACCAATGGGCCATTTTACCCATTCTCTGCAGTGGACAAATCCTTTTTCCCCACCCTCCGAATAAATCTCATAAAACGTTATTATGGGCGAAAATGCGTGTACAAGTTAGGGTTTGTTATGTTTTAAGAAGATGATTGTTTGTGGGATCAAATGACCTTATTGAGTGAAATTCCCAAACCTGGTGCCTTGTGGGATTTGACAAAACACCCTCTGAGTTTCTACCTGTAATTGTGCAATAGACACTTCTGGTTTTTTTAAAAAAAAAAAAAATTGGATGGCGCTGTTAACTTCAGAAGCCCTGATTCTGTACCATCTTCGCATATTCCTTGTCGTTTGCTAAGAGATGGAACGGTCTCAGGGAAGGGAAGATTTTGAATCTCTGGTACTGGAATGAACTGAACCAATTCTTTCACTGCATGGCTGGAGGAAACAGTGTGGAACCACGACTCAAAGAGGCAGCAAAAAGGTATTTCTTTTAAAATCAGAACTAGCATTTTTTGTGCTGAATTATTTTGGGGATTATTTTTGGGATCTCAATCTGACCAAAATCAATATATTTTAATTTGTCTGGAAACTTTTACGTTTCAACGGTCATTCCATTAAAAACTAATTGGGATACAAGAAGTTTAGGGGGAACAAAATACGGGCGTGAGCTTACTTATCGATACTCCATCTTTCCTCCCCACCCGGGTGTCCGGAAACAATAAGACCTAAGACCGAAGACCGGAAGACCACAGACCTAAGACATAAGATTAAAAATAACTTGTCGTAGAAAAATTTGATCGTTCTTATGTTCCAGACACCCGATAGTGTAATCTGGAAAACAAAGACCTAAAATTAAAGAACTAAAAAAAAATACTTATGCATTTGGTCTTTGTTTTCCAGAATCTGTGTGGGTGCCTGGAAACAAGACCTAAGACTAAGGACTAAAAAAAAACTTAGGTGTAGGAACACAGTCGATGTCGTCTGTCCTTTGTTTCCCAGAAGCGTTGTGTGGTGTTTGGTAAACAAAGACCGAAGACGTAAGAAGACGCAAATATGACGATATAAATGATATCAATGTCAATCACTCACTCACTCCACCATTACCAATTATCATCATTCCAGCGCTCAATCTGGCTTCCATATTTCATAGACTCACTTAAGACTAACAAGTACTTAGTCGTAAAAGAATTGATGTCTTAGGTCTCGGTCTTATGTTTTCCAGATCCTCCTATAGGGTATATGGAAAACAAAACCAAGACATAAGACTCAAAAATTATTAGTCGTAGAACAAAATCGATGGTCTTAAGGTCTTCGGTCTTTCATTGAAAAAAAAATTCCTCAGGTTTGTTGAATAAATAACATAGTATATTTTTGTTTGCCCAAACCATTTTTTTATTTTTGATGGACTCACTTGATATTTCGTCCATCTCGTCGGAGGACTTCTTCAGAACTGGTCATCTGATCCACTTTGCCGGGAATTTGATTCCCGGTTAGCCTTGTTTCCAGTCCTTAAAAGTGGATTATATACGTTACTGAGTAGGTAGGTGCCCTCCTCCCTATTGAGTGTCTTATCTCCTCTCCTTCTAATTTCCATCGCTTCACGAACTTCTCTAGACTTTTTATCATGCTCCCGACCAAGGATCTTAGGATTTTTCCAGTCAATGACATGAGTTTCTCAGGCTACGTGGTCGGATATAGCAGACATCGACGTTGTTCTACGACTAAGTATTTTTTTATTCTTAGGTCTTAGTTTTGTGTTCCATACACCCACACAGCGGATCTGGAAAACAAGACCGAAGACATAAGACATCCGATTTTGTTTAACGACTAAGTATTTTTTTAGTTTTATGTCTTAGGTCTTTGTTTTTCCCAGACACATCACGTTGTTTCTTCTACGACTAAGTATTATTTTATGCTTATGTCTTAGGTGTTTTTGTGTTCCCACACCCACACGTGATCTGGAAAACAAAGACCGAAACATAAGACATCGGTTTTGTTCTACGGTTAAGTATTTTTTTAGTCTTAATGTCTGGTCTGTTTTTTTCCAGACCCACACCGGATCTGGAAACGAAAGACCGAAGACAAAGACATCGTTTTGGTTCTAAAACCTAACGACTAAGTATTTTTTTTTAGTCTTTTTCTAGGTCTTTGTTTTCCAAGACCTATATGGCGTCTGGAAACATAAGACGCGAAGACCGATACATCAATGTCTTTCTAATTGTTTGTCTGAGTTAACGAAATAGTGGAAGATTGATAGAATGGAATGAATGATTATTGGTTGAGTGCGGAACATTGATCTCATTGTTATATCTTGTCATATTTTGAGTTTATGTCTTTGGTCTTTGTTGTCAGACACCGCAGCCACTGGTCTGGAAAACAAAGACCGACGACATAAGACAATCTATTTTGTCTACGACTAAGTAATGTTTAGTCTCTTAGGTCTTTGTTTTCCAGACAACACACACACCGAGATCTGAAAACACAGATCGAGACATAAGACAATCGATTTTGTTCTAACGACAGTAATTTTTTTTAGGACTTATGTCTTCTTAGGTCTTTGTTTTCCAGACACCCACACACGGATCTGGAAAACAAAGATCGAAGACATAAGACATCGATTTTGTTCTACGACTAAGTAATTTTTTGAGACTTATGTCTTAGGTCTTTGTTTTCCAGACACCCATACACGGATCTGGAAACATAAGACCGAAGACATAAGACATCAATTTCTTTCTACGACTAAGTTATTTTTAGTCTTATGTCTTTGGTCTTCGGTCTTAGGTCTTATGTTTCCAGACACCCCCACCCTACTCTGCCATCTCTCTGAATTTTAAAGGGTGAACCCACTCTTTTAGGAGCCATATTTTATAGAGACGAGTCATTTTTAAAATATAGATTTTTTTCTTTCAGAGTGGTTTGTTTTTTACCCGTTTACTTCCCCATTTCCACAGAAGAAATGGAGCCAAAATTGCAGCTTCATTAAAATCTTTGCAAAGGCTTCAAATTTGCCGTTCAGATTGTTGACCTCCTTGAAATCCCAAATTTGCCATTGGCTTCTTGAAGCCAGCCCTCTCTCGTTGGACACATTTTCAAGCTATATGTATGAATGAAAGTGCGTTGATGTACCTATAAACACATAGTAGCATGAAACCCAACTGTGCTCATCACAATCCGGTTTCATTGACTGCACCGCGAAAAAACACAATTTATTCCGTTGGTTGATTCACAATCGAGACATGATAGGTGGACATTTTGGCATCATTCTGTACGTTTATTCTATAGGGCTGTCTACGCTGACGTCACAAAAAAAACTGGTGCAAAACTTATCGTATTTTAACCTGAAGGGATAGCATTGAGGAGACTGGAATTGTAGTCGCTAGTTAGGAAATAACATGCGTATTTTTGGAATGCCTATTTATTTCACTTGTAACATACCAGAAACAATCCAAAAGAAATGGTCATATGGTAGACGTTTCATATACAAGTCCCATGGATGCAAATGAGGTATTACAATCGATACCGTCATGCGCTGTATGACGTTGTGCAGTAGCGCTTGACGGAATGAATGGCAATTACCTCATTTGCATCCATCGGACTTCTATATGAAACGTCTACCTAGTTGTTGGGTCAGTATTTGTAGTATATGTGCCCCTTGGTACACCCACCAATTACTGAGAACGAGACTACTGGTGATGTAGCGTTACCTGGGGGGGGGGGACACGATCTGCTCGATGCTCGTATTGAAATGATTCACAGGTTACTAAACGTCAATAATTCGATGAATTTGTATCTTTTACCTAAATAAACAATTGCTTGCTATTTCTTCTTTAAGTGGTATTTACGTTACTACAATCACTTAAAATGCTTAACAAACCGTATTAATTAAATGAAGCAACATTATTTAACTCAACGGGACAACGGCGACTCGCTGCACGCTATCATCATAGCCGCAATGTACACGAAACAGTTTCCTGCCATGTATAGAATATTCTATCAAGAAATTGACCCGAGTATGAGTTAAAATTCTCAGATTGCATACGATGAGTTAAAATGTCCTATTGATATATCTTAATAACTAACCTGCGCCTTGAGGAATGATGATATTGGTATTTTACTGTCACGTGAAGGGCGTACCGAGGTTCGGTGTAGTGGATATTTTTGGGTAGAACTGAATGGGCACAGGAGTGAAGCAGCGGTATAGCGCATTGAATTCTTATATTTCGTTTTCAAAGGAAAATGACTAAAACTATAGTAAGTAAGCAATTGTTAAACCTCTTATTTTACTCTCATACAAGTGTTTTGTTACTTTTACAACAACCATCGTGATAAGTCTTGAAACGCTGTTCAGTGATGTTTTATAATTATATATTTTAGTCGATCTCGATTCGAAGTTGTGTTTATAGTTGTGAAATGACCATGGAAATCATGTGCAACACATTATAATTATTGTACAATATTTCCCTAAGAAGTCTAAAACGTCACATAAGATGTTATAAATTATAGCGAGAGTTCTGAAGGTCTAATTGGAAACATTTTTTTGGTTCATAGATCGACCAAAGAGAAGAATTCCAAGAGCAATACAAGTATCCAGTCTCCCGTTCTGAACCCACGTACAGGCTGATTCAAAAGAAGGTTACTCTTTTTATTGTAGTTTAGTAAAAAATTCTGTAAAGAATTAATTGTAAATTAATATGCCATTAGAAAGACCAGTTTTTGATTGTCTAAATTAAGATAGAATTTTTTAATTTGCTCGTGCCAAACACGAGTTATACTAATTTAAATAAAACGACCCATTTTCCTGACTGTACACTTCTGGGTAACTTGCATTGGTTTCTATTTACGCCAAATCAAAATGCGTGAACAAGAAAGCCTCTGTTGGTTTCCTCTAGTACTATTTCCTCATCCTGGCACACTTCTCTTATAAGAAACACTTTATTGCATGTTTTGCAGTTCTTGAAAAAAAATAATTTAGAAAGAGTTTGCGATGAAAAACATAGTTATATTATTTTTAACTATATTATACACTGCTTGATGAATATAGAAAGATGAACTTAATTATTGTTTGATGGTTCTTGAGTATGAGTATAATAGCTAAACTTTCATTTTTACAATAAAATTTTGCAAACCAATGGATCTGTCTTGTTCACGCTTTATTGATTTGGTGGCAATTAAAACTGATGCAAGTTACCCAGATGTGTACAGTCAGGAAAATGGGTGATTTTATTCAAATGAGTACAACTTGTGTTTGGCATGTGCAAATTTAAATATCTTTTTAAATTTAAAAGAAACTGCACTTTGCAATGATATATTACTTTACAGAGAATTCCTCTTACATTTTTTACTAAAGCATGACAAAAATAATTTAGTCAACTTCGTTTTGAATCAGCCTGTATTGTCAATCGTGTGGACGGTTAATGCCGTTTAAACATGTCTTTGGAGTCAAGTGGAAGATTCAGAAAAAATAATGTCATTCAGTGTAAATTCATGTTTAGGTTTTAGGACAGTTTGTCACACCTTAACAAAGTTTCTGTGAAATAGTGATACTCAACCCATTGTATATCTGACGATCACCGCAAAAAAGTGAGGTAGCGTTATTTTCTTGTTAGATCTAGGAGCAATTTCCCCATAAATCAAGGCAGGGGTCCGCTCCTTGACTTTTTCAACTGCAGTTAAGGGTCGTTAGGGATATATTCCTAATCTGATGATATTTACAGTCGTTATTGAAAACTGAGTCACTATTCTTCTTTCAGATTCCATTGTAAATATAAAGTACTGAATGCTACCGTGGACTTACACCATGATTGGAAAGCAGTTATTGCTTTTTGTACTTGCTGGTCTAATAAGTGAGTAAAAGGTGTATGGAAAGTGAGAATGAGTAGTATTTACTATGTACATGTGTTTATATGCTGTGTAGCAACGTGTGTGATGTTCACACTGTGAAATAACATCAAATACACTGTAAATTTTTCAGAACGCCTAAAATGTAACACCTTTTGAACACCTGACACGTGTCCATTTTACGTTTTCTGTGATAAATACTTCCAGTTCCTTAAATTATGTGAAAAATATTAAGAAAACTAATTAAATGATAACAATCGAAATATATATTCCATTTTTTGCTGCCTCAGAGTAAAAATAAAAAAGTGACATTTTTCGTCGGAGTCGCTGAGAACACATCAGACACCTTACACCATTAGCATATTTTAGGCGTCTGAAGTGTTCACGCTTCAGAAATCTAAGTGAAATGAACACTTCAGACGCCTCAAACCATTGTTCAGACACCAATGTTCTAAGGTGTGAAGATTTGCCAAGGTTTGCCAAGATTCAAGAATGGCCGGAGCTGTGTGCCAAGACGACACGTATTGGCGTGTCCCATGTACTTAAACGCAACCGAGACAAATTATACTTCTCATAACATGATAATGCATTGTCTACAATTTATCCTGGTTTCAAATTTTCCTCTGTACTAAATTCTCCCTTACAATATTTTTCAATTTTTCCAGCGTCTAGACCGAAAAAGTGTGATTCAGCATACTTCAGAAATATTGAAACCTTCTTTCCCAAATTTCGAGAACTTAACCCTCGTTTATTGTTCATTTTTACCAAAAAAGTAAGTCAGATCACGCTATAAGCTGATTAATTTTTTCGATAAGTAATTCATTTTATGATGCTAAGTCTTTTGTTCTTTCGAATTTCCTTTTTAAATTTTTAGCAAATTGTAGTGCAATATTATGTTACAATGTAAGGATGACAGCTTTCCTGAGAGTAAGATAGCTGTTTTGAACGTTAACTTGGATAATTACGGAACATGTGGTAGCACTGAACCGCAAACATGTGACGATTTTTGCATGGTGAGTACTAATAATACTAAAACATTTTACCGCTTATGTCCATGTATCAAATAAAACACGAATGACCTGGGTATCATGGTAAAAATCAAAAGAATAACAAAACACAAATTTAAAAAAAAGAGTTAACACTATATACACAAGATGTGTCCCGTGACCTCGGTGCCGGGGGGTGCGTACCCGGGGGTGCGTAAAACCCCAAGGAAAAGGAAAACCATTTCGTAATGTAGGATTTCTCATCATAAAATTTTTAGATTTAAAAGACATTTACAACCGTGATATTTTTCACTTTTAAACCGCAATAAGGATTATGAGTAGTGAAAGTACAGATCTTAATTTGTCAGAGTTTAGTTGAATTTCCCCGTGGCACAAATAAGATCTCAAGTTCACCACACAATGTCAATTGATCCTATATATGAAACACGCACAGCTTCACACACAGTGTAAATGCACGCATGCGGTTGTTGGCACGCCATTCATAACAAAAACGCACTTTGTAACAAAATTTACGAACTGCGTTAATCTCTCTTGTGACAGAACAAAAAAGGGACAACTTCGACGCACTTCATAACAAATTAAAAAGTGATTGAAATTTCACTCCCCACGCAGTTGTTACGAACTGCGTTAGGCTCTTTTGACAAAAGAAAAAAGTAACACCGTCGACGCACTTTGTAACAAAATCTATTTTGACGAATCTTCAAAGATGCCCATTAAAAACACTAACTCGCCCCGCATCAACTCGCCCAATACCAACTCGTCCATAGCAAATCGGCCCATTCTAATTCGTTCCAGTATTGACTCATCCCATATCAACTCGCTCCATACCAACTCCTCCCATTAACAACTCGCCCCAATATAAACTCACCCCATATCGACTCGTCCCCATATCAACTCGTCCCAATTATTAATTCGCCCATATCAACTCTTCTAATATCAACTAGCCCGATACCACTATGCCAAATATTACTTTGCCCATTACGAATTGGCCTCGTATGAAATCGTCCCATGCTCATTTCACTGTCCTATTATTAACTCGCCCGGATCAAATCGCCACGATTTTGCTCTCCCTATTTCAACTCGGTCCATATCAAAATCGCCAATCGCCGATACCAACTCGTCCAATTATTAACACGCCCATATCTAATCGCCTCTTGCCAATTCGCCTTATTAATAACGTTCCCATAATCAACTCGCTCATTATTAACTTCCCACATGGCAACTCACCCCCAGACCATTTGGCCCCAATATCATTTCGCCACCTTCATTCAGCCCACTATATAATTTCAAATATTTCAAATATCTTTCCAAGACGATATAACTTCAGAAATCCACTTTGTTACGAAATAGTTACAAAGTTTAAGCTACTACTGCTGCTCTATGCCGGCAGTACAAGACAACACAATGTAACAAAATCGAGAGCAGTATAAAAATATATTGAATCTGATAAAACTTCAAATCTCCCAGCCATATTTTGGCGCACTTTACTAACCACAAAAAAAACTTCTCGTAACGATATACTTTAGCAACTCACTTTGTAACAACATTTTTACAAAGTGCGTTTAAGTTTTAAAAAAGAGAGAGTTTTTACAACGTGACCTTTAACTGCCTGCTTCTATGGCAGTAAGCGTATTTCTAAACGACTAACAGAAAAGTATTTAAAAATCTTCTCATTTAATATTTGTAGGATTATTTGTTAACATGTAATTTAACATATGTTTCTACAATGAACTCCGATATGATGAATATAAAATATAATGGGGCACCAATGGGTTACTATACTTTCCAAAATTGTATTCGATTGTTTATTTACTTTATATCACTAGGTATATACGTTATGAAAATTATTATTATGTATTCTTTTTCATGGCACTTCCTGGGTGGGAAATCCTTGGGGCCCATTCTAATTAACGCAAAAACTACGCTATGGATTTAAATTTTGCAGCAATGCAAATCGCAAAAGACAGACAAATTACAAAAAATATAAACCAAATATATTGCAATTGCAACGCGTTAAAAAAAAGGGAAAAAATGTTACTGCTTAGAGTAAAAGGCACAACTTCAACCCACTTTGTAACAAAATTTACGAACTGCGTTAATCTCTCTTGTGACAGAACAAAAAAGGGACAACTTCGACGCACTTCATAACAAATCTAAAAGTGATGAAATTTTACTCCCCACGAATTTGTTACGAACTGCGTTAGGCTCTTTTGACAAAAGAAAAAAGTAACACCGTCGACGCACTTTGTAACAAAATCTATTTTGACGAATCTTCAAAGATGCCCATTAAAAACACTAACTCGCCCCGCATCAACTCGCCCAATACCAACTCGTCCATAGCAAATCGGCCCATTCTAATTCGTTCCAGTATTGACTCATCCCATATCAACTCGCTCCATACCAACTCCTCCCATTAACAAATCGCCCCAATATAAACTCACCCCATATCGACTCGTCCCCATATCAACTCGTCCCAATTATTAATTCGCCCATATCAACTCTTCTAATATCAACTAGCCCGATACCACTATGCCAAATATTACTTTGCCCATTACGAATTGGCCTCGTATGAAATCGTCCAATGCTCTTATCACTCCGTCTATTATTGACCGCCCGGATCAAATCGCCACGATTTTGCTCTCCCTATTTCAACTCGGTCCATATCAAAATCGCCAATCGCCGATACCAACTCGTCCAATTATTAACACGCCCATATCTAATCGCCTCTTGCCAATTCGCCTTATTAATAACGTTCCCATAATCAACTCGCTCATTATTAACTTCCCACATGGCAACTCACCCCCAGACCATTTGGCCCCAATATCATTTCGCCACCTTCATTCAGCCCACTATATAATTTCAAATATTTCCAATATCTTTCCAAGACGATATAACTTCAGAAATCCACTTTGTTACGAAATAGTTACAAAGTTTAAGCTACTACTGCTGCTCTATGCCGGCAGTACAAGACAACACAATGTAACAAAATCGAGAGCAGTATAAAAATATATTGAATCTTGATAAAACTTCAAATCTCCCAGCCATATTTTGGCGCACTTTACTACCAACAATAAACTTCTCGTAACGATATAACTTTAGCAACTCACTTTGTAACAACATTTTTACAAAGTGCGTTTAAGTTTTAAAAAAGAGAGAGTTTTTACAAAGTGCCGTAAGCGCTGCTCCTATATGCAGTAAGCGATTATCTCTAAACACTAACCGAAATGACTTTAAAAATCTTCTCATTTAATATTTGTAGGATTATTTGTTAACATGTAATTTAACATATGTTTCTACAATGAACTCCGATATGATGATATAAAATAGAATTGCACCACTTGGTTAGCTATACTTTCCCAAAATTGTTTTTTTTTTTTTTTTTTTTTTTTTTTTTTTTTTTTTTTTTTTTTTAAAATTATATTATTAATTAATTTTCATGGCACTTCCTGGGTGGGAAATCCTTGGGGCCCATTCTAATTAACGCAAACTCCGCTAGGATTCATTTTGCAGTCAATGCACGCGCAAAAACAGACAAATTACAAAAAATATAACCCAATATATTGCAGCGTTAAAAGGGAAAAGTGTTACGTGCGTTAAGTAAAAAGGCACAACTTCAAACCCACTTTGTACAAAATCATACAAAGTGCGTTAATCTGCTGCTTCTTCTTTATTTGGGCAGTAAGAGAAAAATCTTGAATCTTGAAAAATCTTGCTATTTTATAGACATTTTCGTCAGACTTGCTTTAACTAAACCCATACAACTCGTCCACTTTAACACTTAACTGCAATAGGACTTTTCACTTCCTTTAGTGCATAAAGAGGGGTCCTAGAGGCCCATGCCAATATAAAACGCCAAAGGATTTTTAGTGAATCACCACACCCACACGGTTAGAAGGCTCAAAGACATCAACAGTACCCGAAGTACAAGTGAAAAAATTGGTTCAGTAAAGAAAAGCTAGGGGCAAACTATTAATTTTCAATAGTGTCGAAATCAGCGAAAGACTTGAATTACTTTCTGCATATTCTACGGCGTTGATTCACCTAGACTGTGTTGATGTTTTATTGTAAGATGAACGATATTAACGCTATAGCAAATATAAACGTCTATGCATTTCATATTTTTAAGGATACCTGTTTGTTAACCTCGTCTACCTGAGCCCTTTTTTGTAACAAAACTCCCGAATGGGGGGGGGGGGGTGGTTACCACCCCCCCCGGTGATTTTCGTTACTCTGATTCACCCCGATTCCTATAAAGTTGGTACCAAGGATAGCTTAAAGTTTTCTTCTTCCATTGGTACCCAAAATAGTACTACATCCATCCCCATTATGACTCACCATGACATCATATGCTGAGTAGGAAATTACCGAAACTACTGAAATATAGGGTGGAAAATATTGAATTTCGCATTTTAAGCGACTCAAACACCTTATTAATAGCTTCTAAATTGCCTGTCATTATATAAAACTGTCATTCCTTCCTATCAGTCGAGTCAAAAAAAACCGCATGAAAAATCTGAATTTTCTAACCTTTTTGGGAAAAATTTAAATTTCCACAACTGTGTTTCAATGGAAATGGCAGGTTTTGTGGCATTCGAACTTTATGACGTCATTGTGACGTAAGGCTAGCATGTTGGTACTCATTTTGGTATCATGGAAAGAGGATGACCATAGCTATCTATTGGTACCACAAATCAAGTTCTGTGATGTTCCTGTGTTGTGTTAAGCATGGTTTGGTGCTTCTCTTTCCGGAGGGGGGGGGGGAGGGGTGGTTACCACCCCCCATATCCATCACTTGGGGATCCACGGGTACCTTAACCTATACCCCGGTGGATGTTTGTTATTTTGGATTAAAAGAGCGGAACAATGTCAATTGACAATTACATTAAATGATTTGTCCCCAAAAAGGGGGGTGTTTAAGCAGCCGGGGAAAAAACCTGAAGGGGGGGGGTGGGTACCACCCCACTTCGGTGACGAGGGTTTACACTTATTTTACAATAGGTTTCTACCGTGACCGCGAATATGATGATATAAAAATATAGCAACATCGCCTACTCTACTTTCCAAGAATTTTTGAATGTTTTTATTTTTTGCTTTTTTTAAGTTTTTTAACTTTTTTAATTTTTTAGTTATTTTAGTTTTTTATTGTTGTTTGGTTTTTTGTTTGTTGGTTGTTTTTCTTGTATTTTTGTCTGTTTTGTTTGTTTCATTTTTTTCATGGACAATTCGTTAATGGCAAATGGGAGCTCCAAAGAACCCATGTTTATTAAAAGCAAAACGACACTATGGATTTGTAAGAAAAGAAAATGAAAAAGAAATTGCCCCTAGCAGGCCCCTCAGGCAATTAAGTGTTATCTCATCCCCGCCCAGCCGAAATTACTTCAAATATCTTCCCTGGCGATATATTCAACAACCACTTTGTAACAAAATTGTTACAAAAGGTGCGTTAAGTTGCTGCTGGTCTATATGGCAGTACACCTATAACTTTCCACAGTAAGTAACATTATGGTAGAAAGTATATCCCTTACATACTGTAAACACAAGCAGGGTCCGCTCCGTGATTTTTGAAAGGCAAGATGGCAAATTTAGGGTAATTAAGGGATTTGCGGTCAGGGAAACTCAAAACACTAAAATTTAACGTACTTTGTACGATTTTGTTACAAAGTGGGTTTGAAGTATGTCCCTTTAAAAAACTTAACGCACTGTGTAAAACAATTTTGTTACAAAGTGGGTTGCTGAGAATTTATCGTCAATGGGAAGATATAAAAGTATTTTTTAAAGTTGAAAGTGGGGTGAGTTAACACTTAACTTAGTAAAGAGACCTGCTAGGGGACCATTTTTGGTTCGCATAATTTTAACGCTGCAGCAATATATTTATTTTTTTTGTATTTGTCTATCTTTTAGTTTGCTTTGCATTGCGCAAAAATAATCAAATCCATGCATCGTTTTTTCGTTAATTAGCATGGGTCCCAAGAAGCCACCCGAAAGTGTCATTGACCAAAATGAAAAAAAAGTTATTTGATTTCTGATTTTCATAAATGCAAACACCTAGTGACATTAACTAAGCAATAGAAAAATTCTTTCTTTTGCAAAATAAATAGCATAATAATTTTATAATTATTCATCATATCGCAGTTCACAGTGAAAAACTCTATGGTAATTACATGTTACCAATAAGTAACTCTAAAAATAGGAATGTCAGATTTTTTAAATACTTTTCTATTTTTAGTGTTTCTAAGTTATCCCTACTGCCATATAGAGCAGCCGCAGCTTAACGGCACTTTGTAACCAATTTGTGTTACATAGTGGGTTAAGGCTGGCCCTTTGCTACATATTGGGTTGCTGACTGTACATCGGCCATGGAAGATCTTGACACGTGATGTTGAAGGTTTGAAAATTGGGGTTGGGGTTACCTTAACTGTATAATGGGTCCTGCTAAGGGCCATCTTGGTTTTTGTTTTGTTTTGTTTTTTGTTTTTTTTGGTTGGCGTTAATTATCATGGGTCTAGGAGCCCCCCTGGAATTGCCCATGACAAAATGGAAAAAAGACCAAAACAAACAAACTCATAGATTACGCGATTCTGATTTTAATAACATGCATACACCCTACCTACATAAACGAAGTAGAAACAAATCTTGGGAAAGTATAAGCATTTCTATTGTATTTTCATCAAAATCCGCAGTTTCACACTCACTGTCGAAACTATTCAATTTCATTTTTTTCTATTTTGTTAGCATGTTGAAGTTTTATCCCGACTGCAATATAGAGCAGCAGCAGTTAATAACGCACGATTGTAACAATTTTTGTCACACACATGGGGCTGCTACAGTTTATATCGTAATGGCAGGTATTTTAAGTATATTTTAATTTGTAAGTGGTCTGAAATACTGTAGGGTTTTATATGTTGTAGGAGTTCTCCCTACTCTACTGCCGTATAGGGTACAGCAGTATAACTCAACCACCTTTATAACATTGTGTATTACAAAGTTGAAGTGGTTGCTGAAATTAATGTTGTCATTGGAGGTTATTTAAAAAAAACATTTTTAATTTATAAAGAATTGTTTATATATTCCTCCTATCGTTTTTACTTATGTGTTGTGAGGTTATAAGTTACTGCCATAAAAGAGCAGCGCAGCAGCCTACCGCACTTGTAACAATTTTGTTAAAAAGTTGGTTGAAGTTTTTCCCTTTAAAATTTTTTTAAACGCACATTTGTAAAACGGTGTTACAAAGTTGGTTGGTGAAGAATATTCGTCATGGGAAGATATTTTAATGTATTTTAACTTGTAAAAGTGGAGCTGAGTGTTAACAAATTAACTGCATGGGGGGGGGGCCTTGCCGACGGGCCCATGTCTTTAAAAAAAGCGGACAAGATAGCTCAATCATGTAAGCGTTCGGTACTTCCAGTGTATGCTCATCCGTGGGTATAGGCGTGCGTTCGAGCCCTGTGAGATTCAGTTGCTACTTGTAATTTCCCTGGACAAGAAATTAAGCCGCTTGGTTGTCTCGATTTACCCCATCGAAATTTGAGGAAGCTGATCCCGGCTGCGACTGGTTTGGCTCTAGTTATGTTTGCTGATAAGGGAACGCGCTGATCCCGATCTGCTGCAATCCCTCTGAAATGATCTAAATGGTTTATGGTATGGTTGGGACAGAGTGATCAGCGGCCATTTTGTTAAACGCTTAGAGGCCACTAGCATAAGGCGCTATATAATCTCTCTGTCTATATGTCCTGTGTTTCGGGCCGCTGTATTTTAAACGCTTGCAATATATTTGGTTTAAAAAAAAAAAAGGTTTTGTTTTGTATTTGTCTATATTGGTTGCGCTTGCATGGAGGCAACCATTCAAATCCATCGCGTGTTTTTTTTTGTTGCTGTAATTTACCTGTCAGATGCTCCTATGGAGACCCCTTCCCCCCCCATGCACGTGGGTCCTGTGACAAAATACCTTTACCAAAGAGAGTTTACTGTGATTCTGATTTTCAGAATATATTGGCAGAGAAAATCCAGTACCGAGAGCAAAAATTGGGCCCCCATAATGCCTGTAATGTTAACTCACCCAACCACTCAACCCAATTTACCACTTCAAATATACTTTAAATATCTTCCCATGGCGATGACTCAGCAACCCAATTTTAACAAAAATTGTTACCAGTGCGTGACTATTTTTTTAAAGGGACGCTTTAACCCACTATAGATGTAAAAAATTGTGGTTAAGAAGTGCGTTTACTGAGTGTCTGTTCTATATGGCAATAAGGGATAACCTGAACACACTAACAAAATAGAAAAGTATTTAAAACATTTCTTTATTTCATAGTTTTAAGGTTACATGTTTATGTAACACGTAATTTACGCATAGATTTCTATACAGTGATATGCTATTGATGAATATAAAATATAATGCTAGACTTTCCAAGATAGTTTTTTGTTTGGTTTTTTCGTTTATGTAACTATGTGTATGCATTATAAAAAATCAGAATCAAGGTAACATAACTCTTAGATTTTTTTCCAACTTGTCATGGGCAACTTCCCTAGGAGGGGCTCCTAGCCCCATGCTAATTAACGAAACACTGCGCTATTGTTTGTTTCTTTTTTTTGGCGGTAATGCAAGCACAATCGACTAAAACATAGACAAATACAAAGAAATAAACAAATTATATCACAGCGTAAAATACACGGACCGAAAAATCAAGTAAAAAAATACTTAATGATCTTGCAGCATGATGTTGTACCCTCAAGCACCCCACCTCTTTAGTAACAAATTGTTACAAACTACAAAGTGCGTTAAACTTTTTAAAAGGGACAGCACCGCTTCACCACTTTGTAACAAAATTTTTCCAAAGTGCGTTCAAATTGTAAAAGGTATAAGCGTTCACCCACTTTGTAACAAAATTGTTTACAAGTGCAATTGACAGCTGCTTGCTCTATATGGCAGTAAAATACCTATTAGTCCGGGCTAAAAATGAGCTAGGTATCACTGGAAGGAAGTTTATCTCATGTAGGTTTGTCTAAGATCAGCATTTTCTGAGGAATAAGAATATGATTAGGTAAAAGTCCGAATCCTGAACGCTCCTCACTATAGGGGGGGTGTATTCCCGGGGGGTCAACATAAGAAATCATATATTTGGTCCATCTGAAGATAAATACTATATCCTGACCATGTAATTACCTAAAGAATTAAGCCTTATTCGGTATATAAGTATAATGTACTTGGACGTAAATAATTATTCAGGGTTAAATCAGTTGTAGGGGGTACTAAATGACCCCCTATTAAGATACAGTGAAAATTGCTTAAAATAATACAAAAATCCCCACAATTAAGAAGTATATGTAATTTGTTCAATCCAGAAACAGTAGTTTCAGGGATAGTATAAGAGGTCTGGTGAGGTCGTGGGAGGTGCAACTGCATATTTGGGGTGGCAAAACATGGGGGGGGGGGGTGCACTTCAAAATGCGACTTATATGCGCCTATCAATAGGTTACGAAAATAAGCTGTTCAATGTGGAAGGAAAGTTTACTCATTGGTTTTTCTAGATCAGATTTTATGAGGAATAAGAATATTTAGAAAAAAGCCCGATTGCCTGAATGCCACCCCCCAAAATGGGGGATTTCCGGGGGGGGGGCAAAATACTAGATGGTATCATTATGAAGACAATAAAATATACTGACCGTAATAGTGACCATAAGAATTAAGCATATTGTGTATTTAAGTATAATGTTACTTGAATGTAGAAACTAATACAAGGGCACGTAAGTTGTATAGGTGGCAAGAGGGTACAAGACTAGTTTTGGGTGGCAACCCATGTAGGGGGCACTTGGATATAAATTGGTCTTATATGTGCCTACCAGGTGTACGAAAACAGCTTCAGGGGTGGGATTTTTCATAGATAAAATTGGTCTTGAATTTTTTATGTTGATTTGTGAGAGAAAAAGGAGTCATTTTTGGTTTGTAGTATTGAAGCGATGGGGGGGGGGGGGGGTTTATGGGTGTCCATTTGATGTCCAAAATGGTTTCGTGCAGAGCATTCGAATATTTTATATAACGCTAAATTGTCCTTTTTATATGTAAAGCGCTTGACCTTACTTTGATAAAGCCGTTGGATCAATGTTTTTGTATTGTCAAGGGACCCCTAAACCCCTTTACCGCCTGAACCAGACCCTATATATTCGTGCCGAATGTAAATTAAATTAGTTTTGATTATCACCTATAGCTAATTTAATAATACTTTTTGCTTTTGTCCATGATTTTTAAAAAATTATCATAAAAAAAACCAACAGTAGCTAGTTGGTTTTCAGTCATTTTCCGAGGTATTTTTGAACTAGGGTGTTCTTTATCCCCAGCTTAATTCACTGTCCTATCATTACTACATCAGACATTTAACACTTAGAGTGACATAATGGGCATGAAAACATTGACCTAATGAAAAGGACCCTAATTGAAATCACTTCCCAGAGTTTGAAAACAATTTTGGATGTTTTACATTCTGTAAAACATTAAAAACAAGAGAGTTCCAGGGGATTAAACCTAGATTCGTAGGTTACTAAAAGTTTGGTTAATCTTATTTGTCATCATATGTCTTATATAGTATTATTTCTTAACACCCACTCCCCCCCGACAGTTTTTGTTATCACATGAAGCATGTGGTGAGCAAACAACAAATAACTAGACAATGTTTCAGATTGTTTAGATTCAATGGTAATGTTTTGGCAACCAAATTTGTAATGATAAATGAGGTGGACCATGCAGTAATGCTATCCTGGTTGTGGTGGGGTGGAGGGCGCTCCCATATCTTTGTGGATATCACCTGCCTGTCCTTGAACCCCATTTTTGACATCAACCTGACATCTGCATGAACCCCATTCACTTCAATCTACAACCATTGAGAAGGCCCCTTTTTTCCTAATTATCAACATAAAGCTTCAATGCCCTTCGTACCATCTTGTAGCACATATAAAGTCGCCATCAAGCTTTTATTTTTGTTCTTCCTACGCATAGCACAGCAGCAGGTAGTAGCTTAACAAACTTGATAACAATTTAGTAACAGAGTGGGTTGCTGAGATTATATCATCTTCGAAGATATTTGATATATTTCAAATTATATGAGTGGGCTGAATGAATGTAGCGAAGTGATATTGGGCCAAGTGATATGGGGTGAGATAATATGTGGGGAGTTAATTTATTGGCGAGTTAAAATAGGTGAAGTTTATTACTCAGGCGTAATTACTAGGAGGCGTGGGGCCTGGGCGTGTTAATAATTGGGCAAGTTGATATCGGCCGAGTTGAATGGGGAGATTGAAAATTCGCGATTTGATCTGGGCGAGTTTATAATAGAGCGATTGAAGTGAGCATATGGAACAATTTGATACGAGGCGATTGGTAAATAGGGCGGGTAATACTTGGCATAGTTGGTATCGTGCGGATTTATGGGCGCGGTTGGGTAATGGGTGGTACCAAATGGGGGCAGTTAAATAATACTGGGACATTGATATGGGGCGATTTGCTATGACGAGTTGTATTGGGCGAGTTGATATGGTTCGATTTGTGTGCTTTATGTAGAATCTTTAAAGATTTGCATCATAATTTGATTTTGTTACAAACCTGCGTCGAAGTTGTCCCTTTTTGGTTTCTGTCACAGGAAGCTTAACGCAGTTCGTAACATGTTTTTTAAGCGTGGGACTAATTAGTGTGGCTTTAATGTAGAGCTTTAAGATTTCATAAAATTTGATTTTGTTACAAGTGCGTCGAAGTTGTCCCTTTTTGTTTCTGTCCCAGGAGAAGCTTACGGAAGTTCGTAACATTTTTTTGAACGTGGGGAATATGTTCTAATGGAAGATCGTTGAAAATGTCATCACTTTTTATTTTATACAAGTGCGTCGAAGTTGTCACTTTTTTTGTTGTGTCACATAACAATTTTTGTTAGCAAAGTGCGTTGTTTGTTGCAAGTGCGTGCCAACATGCGGTCTTGAATCAATAGGAACACAGCATTCGTATCGTCATTTATTACAATATCAAATTATATAATATCATGTCGTGCAAAGTTTTCATGTCAATGATCATGGATGATGTGTCCTTATCACTTCAAGTCATTTATTCGAAACATCCGGGAAGTACATCCGGGACCACCCTTCAGTATTTTAGTTCAATGTGAATACAATTTATATAACAAACAACATTAATTGCATAGTCATATCAACTAAATGTCACTAAAGTGGTTCACAAAACTGTTCTCAAACATTTTGAAATTTTGCAATAACGTTGTCACATTTATTTTGTGTGTGTACTTTACAGACCTATGTTGAAGAATTAGATGCTGGTCCTTCTCCATTTCAAAAGCTGTAGTTCTATCCTCATCGATCTCCCTTTCCACTAAGTTGTTCCTCTTTGGATGCACACCTTCTTGTCTATGCTTATGCTTTTTGGGATTTCAGCTGAAGGCGGTAAGCTCATGCTGCAGCGATTGTATAGATGTGACAACTGCGGGACCAGCAACAACAGCGAGGCATCGCAAGCATGGTTCACAACAGGGACTACAAAATCGTAAATGACATCATGGCAAGACTGTGACACAACACTAAGACCAATGACATCGCAAGGATGGGTCACAACCACAATCGGGAACGACAACAGGGCAAGACTGGGACACAACAACACTAAGACCTATGACATAATCGCAAGGATGGGTCACAACAAAATCGGGAACGACAACAGGGCAAGACTGGGACACAACAACACTAAGACCAACGACATGGCAAGGAGGGACACATCAATACCTGGAACACCAACAAGGCATGGGTGGGACACACCAACAGAAAGTAGACGACAGGGTCAACGGTTGTCAACAAAACCCACACCAACGACAGTGGAGCCGGTCGGAAACGACATCACCGGAGCCATTTGAAACGACCACGCAATCATTCATGGCGACTGGGTGTCGTTGGAACACCATCACCGGAGCCATTTGAACGACAACACAATACATCCAGGACAACAGGACCGGTTTGGAAACACATCACCCGGGAGTCATTTGAAAGACAACGACAATAATCCGTGGACGACAGGGAACCGTTGGAAACAACATCACCGGAGCCATGTGAACGACAACGACAATATCAATTCATGGACGACATGGGACGGTGGAAACAACTCACCGGAGCCATTTGAAAACGACAACGACAATACAGCCTAGGACAACAGGGGGGGACCCGGTTGGAAAACAACAATCACCGGAGGCCATTTGAAACGACAACGGCAACACATCCTGCGACCACAGAGACCGGTTTGGAAACAAACATCACCGTAGTCATTTGAAGCGACACGACATCTTCCTGGACAACAGGGATCCGGCTGGAAACAACATCCCGGAACCATTTGAAACGACCAACGGCAATACATTCGAGAGAGACAACGGCAAGACGACTATACGTATTGGATCAACAACAATGGAATCGCAACAATGACCCACAACAATGTGGAAACCACGACACGTAGTCATGAGATTATGGAAAGCTAAGGGCATTATTGTCAAAGTAAATTGAAATTCCGTACACTTTATAATAGTACTGCTGTATGTGCAGTATTGAACTATATGCATCCTATAGGCCATGGGTGGGACAACAAACCGCAAACTTTAGGGGGATGTTGCCTGTTCTGGGACAACTCCCTACATTAACACCTACCCCCCTCTCGCACACAAATGTGTAAATGTCCCATACAGGAAGCTACAGGAGATTTATGAAATACAGATGATACACTCTCTCCCTACTCATTCTGGTGCTTCGTCGCTTTATTACGTTATTTAAGTCCGTAGTCATACTTCACTGCAGTGCAGTGCAGTGCCTGCGGCCTTACTGATACTAAGTATTGATCACTTTCATACAGCAACTTGATACAACCCACTGCACTGCAAAGTTAAAATGGAATTTAACTCTTGCTGCATACTGCATTGTAGCATCTTGTCAAGATGCTACGAGCAGAGACTGCCATTCATATGCACTGCACGCACTGCCAGCTGCAGTGCAGTGAAGTT
Source organism: Ophioderma brevispina (assembly GCA_023653785.1). NCBI lineage: Eukaryota > Metazoa > Echinodermata > Ophiuroidea > Amphilepidida > Ophiodermatidae > Ophioderma > Ophioderma brevispina. The sequence continues at coordinate 21,114 of JAMKCH010041677.1, forward strand.
GTGTTGGAGGAGCGTTGCAGAGTGGTTAAGGTTTTTGCCTCTGGTGCAGAAGGTCCTGGGTTCAAATCTCATTCGGACCGTGAAATCAAAGTTATCCGCTCTCCCCATTGTTTCCTCTGAAAGACGTGGGGGCAGATGAGCCATGCACAAAGACATCGCTACAGGTTTCTATTCCGATAGGTAAATCCCCTGGTTCGGAGAACAATGGCTGTCCCTGTAAACCCGGCGTGGCATCTTGGCGCCCCAGATGTCAGCGTAATCTTCTGATTAACCAAAAAAGCTGTTTAATTCCAAGATATGCTGACTAAAAAAAAAGTTTGAACGGACCTTTAATACCATTCACGGTTGACCCCCAATCCTGGGATCTTCTCTCTTCCGGCGATATAATGTTTCAAACGTACATTTTTGTAATGGTTCAGAGGGAATGTCATGAGAGTTTTTACAATGAACTGTATGCATAAAAAATAGCAAATACTTATAGTGAAAAGTGCAAGAAGGCCAAAAAAAAGCACAATTAATGCCGACATTTGATTTGGTTGCGCAATACTTGACTCTACTCCTTCAATTAAGTCCATTTTGTTAAAATGGGCAAACTTTTTTGGAGATTTGATGATACTACTGAAAGATTACGCTAGACTATACCACTTGTCAATTTTTTTGGCAGAAATGATACCCTCTTCTCATGCTTGCTGGACCACTAATTTTGACGTATGCGCTGTCCACTGAAAGGCACCATGACGAAAGTTCAATAGGCGCTAGTACGTCAAATTCTTACATTAGTGCCCCGATATCATTTTAAGTATTTAAATATTATTATTTATACCGGCTTCCCGTTGTTAGGTAAAAAGGAAATCTTTGTATTGTACAGTTTTGGAAAAGTGCCCGGATGCAATACAATATTCTTTTGAATATTGTATCTCATCCGGACATTTTAAACGCCTCATTAAGCACTTTCGTTCAACACTGGTATCTGGGGTGTTGATCATTTTGCTCAAGACTTGTCCGTTTGACTACACGTGCCAACGCAAGGTTCGGTTTGAGTCAGCCTGATATTTAAATCATAATATAATCATATGAGTTGCTTTTTTTTTCGTATGATACAAGAATATATTGCACTTGCTAGAAAATATTCTGGGATCATACATACCCAAGCCATTCAATATTCTATAAATACACGATTTTAGAATTCTGATAAATCACATGTTTTGTTTCTCATCTCAAGCAATGATTCAGTGTTACGTGCTGTCAAGATGAGCGTAATCACAACACCCCGGAACACTGTTCTTCTACAAGCGAAGCTCAACTTCAGAACCCCTTCGAGCAGCGATGATGGAAACAATTGCGAACACAAAAGGATCCCATTGCGAGACACGAGTCCCTTTGTCAACACATCAAATTCATGGGTGGTGATGTTGGCGGTGGCGTCCTCCCTGTGGTGTGCTTCCCGGTGGGGTGGTGGTGGTGGATTCCTCGGTGGTGGTGGCGCCTTAGGTGGTGGCGGTGGCGCCTTGGGTGGTGGTGGGGTTCCCGTTGGTGCTAGCGATGGTTCACTTCGGCGTCCCCCCCATCACAGTACTGAATACGAGGTGGCGGGGCAAGAGAAATGCTGAAACACCCTCACCATCCGATTATTAAAACATGATCGGCCTCCTTCTTGCAAGAAAAATACTGTTGCCATGTGTGAAGGGGAATGCGTGGTATGTTTGAAGACTAATAGCATGCAAATCGCTCTCTCTCTTTCTCTCTCTCTCTTTCTCGCTCTCTCCCCTTCTCCCTCTCTCTCTCTCTCTCTCACTCAACCCTCTCCTCCTCCTCTCTCTCTCTCATTTCAATACAATACAATGTATATAGTACGTGTGATAGAGTTTGAATCCATACATAGTGGGCTTTACTACAAAAGTTTTCAATGAGATTGGGTTTTGAATCCCCCCTTACTTACATGGGACTTACTACAACAATAGCAATACAATATTACATGTGATTGAGTTTTGAATACACCGATTACTACGTAGTGGATTTCCACAACAAATAGCACTACCATATTACTTTGATTTAGTTTGTGAATCCACCCCTTACTACACAGTGGGACTTTACTACAACAAATTTCAATACAATAAGTACATGTGATATAAGTTTTGAATGCACCCCTTAGTTGTACATAGTGGACCTTACTGCAACAAATAGCATACAATATTACCTGGTGATTGAGTTGACATCCCCCTTAGTTACATAGTGGACGTTCTACAACAACTATCAATAATTATTACTGTGATTAAGGTGCAACGAGAGATTTTGAACATCCGTGTAAGGTGTTGATTGAAGTGCTTTCCATCTGATTAGGCACTCAAAGGATTTCTACCTTGTTTTTTGGTACAACAGAGTGCTTAAAAGGGAAACAAAAGTGATTTTTGCAAGCTTATATGTCAATAGAAACATAGGCTGAATTCGTCCATTTTGCTCCGATACGAAATTAGAAATTTTCACAATTTCTGTACCAAAAACAGTTTCTCAAGCTCATCCTTACTGAGGTGATATTGTGATATAAAGCTTTCACACCAGTTCAAAAATCGATTTTCAACAATATTTATTTTTTCGGGACAAAGCCTGTTTATTTGAAATCTCTCGTTGCAACCTTAAGTTTGTTTGGAATACCCCGATTACTACATATTGGGACCTTTACTACAAGAATTTTCAATACAATAGTAGATAGTCAGAGGGAAAGATTCTCATAGCGTTTTACAAAGTGGACGTACCCCTAACCAGTACATAATTTTGCTAAAATAAATTGTCTAGAATTATCAAAATCAGTTTACGCATGTGTTCTTCCTACCCCACTTCTAGGGATGTGCACAGTTTTCTGAAAATGAATTAAATTCATCTCCTTTTTCCCCCTGAATATCAGTGACACACGGGATGGCACACCACTTTCAATTACTCCAGAAATAATGGTGGCTATTGATAAGTAAATCCGCCCGTTAATTTATGAATAGGAAACGACTTCATAATCCTCTGGACTGGTCAAATGGCAAACTTGTTATTGTCAATGACGTTAAAAGCTTTTTAATTCTTTTCACCTGCCCTATTTAGATTGAGCTACAGCATCATTCACGAAAAAATAAACTCAATTCTGCTGGGAGTTGGCGAGTGGGACTTTACTACATCAAATAGCAAAACCATATTACATGTAATTGAGTTTTGAATCCACCCCCTTAGTTACATAATGGGACTTTACTACAACAATTTTCAATACAGATACATTTGATTGAGTTTGTGCATGCACCCTTACTACATAGTGGGACTTTACTACAACAAATACAAATCCCATCTTACATGTGATTGAGTTTTGAATACCCCCTTAGTTAATATTGGACTTTACTACACAAATAGCATTACAATATTTACATGGGATTGATTTGCAATTCACCCTTATACATATTGGGACTTTCACTAACACACAATAGCCATACAATATTACATGTGATTGAGTTTGAATCCACCAAAAAACCCTTGTTAATATTGGGAACTTTACTACCACAAATAGCATACAAATTAACATGGATTGAGTTTTGAATTCCCCAACACCCCTTATATACATATTGGGACTCTTACTACCACAATAGCAATAAATAGTAGCATTGATTTGGGTTTTTGAAGCCTCCCCTATAGGTTCAAGTGGGACTTGACAACATATAACACTTGTGCAATAAAATATACAACAATCACTCAAAGTTATTAGCATTGGGCGAGTTAGCATTTTGCGCAAAGTAACCGCTATTCCCCGACGCTTTTTTCCTTACCCAGTGTTTCGCCAAGGCATCACCGACTTTCGTTTGTCTAAGAGAGTGTTCATAAATACACAACGTCCAGTGGCTCATCCATTTAATACGGAAGATACCCCAAATCCTCCTGCAAAAGGATATCCGATTCCGATGGTATTGAACTAACAAGTTCCTATTGTTGTTCAGACAATCTCTGCAATTGGGCCGAAGATCTTCGACTAACTACCAAAAAGCCTCCTAGTAAACCAAAGCCATCCAGTGCCATGAAACCTACTTCTTTTAATTGGGTGGTGTTTAGTCTCCCGTTTGTCATATTCAGTATGTTGATGTAATGGCATTAAACTGGGATGGGATTGCTTCTTTAAAGGACATTTCGTGATCCACAGCCTCGTCTCCCGACTTACCTAAAACAAGTTGAGATTTTTATATCATCTGAACCGTTAGCCTAAGTAATGCATGTGTGCCTATAGTCTTACGTGCAAATTCGATCGTACCTGTAAGAAATTCGCAATTTTGTATTTTCTGTCCGTAGGTGCTAGAATTACGAAATGCATCTTTATTGTTATAGTCCATAAGCTGCCATCATTGGATTTTCCGTTCGTTGCACCCAACTAGTGATTAATTTTCCCATATATCACCTTGAAGGGGATGTCCCCTGACTAGGATGAGGTATGTTTCCGTTCAGAAATGCTGCACGTTAGCGTGTTCTGCTCATTTCAAAATGGCCGCTATTATTTTATGTAAAAACGCCATTATAATTTCATTACAGATAGAAATTATATCCACGACTACGCGATATCAAGTTTTTAACTTCCTAAAGGGGGCTTACACATCTAGGCGTCCAAGATGGCCGCCGCAAAGAGGCATATTTTGCTAAAATGAACTTAAAATGGCAAATTGTTGAAATAAGAACCTGGGTGATATTTTGGGAGCTCAAAAATAATTTATGGCATTTATATTTTACGTACAGGCTTGTTTTTAAAGATGGCGGTGATTATATTCGCAGCCCTAACCATCTTTTCGATGTTATTAAACAACACTTTCTAATAATGCCCCTAAATCATTTCCAAGATGTAAAAAATATTAAAGTGGGGTATTGACATGTCCAAGAGGGTGCTGTCACAATAGCTGGTTACTACTTGGGCTATATAACATAGTTTAAACACTCTATAACAGGGGCGGCTCCAGAATCGGTAAAGCAGGGGCAAAAGGAGGAGTTATATACTGCGAGATATCGGAAACAGAGTTATTCATGCAAAACTCTTTATTGAAGTAGTATTATTGTTTTATCATAAAACAATGGTGGCCATTTTGAAATAGGCAGTACGCGCTAATGTGCAACATTTCGGGGCGGAAACATACCTAATCCTAGTCAGGGGGACACCCCCTTTAAGGTGATATATTGGAAAATTAATCACCAGGTGGGTGCAACAAACTCGAATTTTAAGGCCCGTACAGAAACTGGCTTATGGACTATTATGCTGGTGTTAAACACAGTAAGTCTATGAATGCATTCTATATACAAACGTTTATTATACTGACATATCATCATCATCATTCGGCTGCCGAGCAGCAGAAACCCGCAAAGATATGTGCAATAATTATACTTGTATAAATTGCGAGTAAACTGAATATAACTAAGATTCAACACACCTAAAAGACGTCACACAACACTATGGGCGAGGACTACAACTAATCCCCATCTGGGCAATGCTTTTTTAGTTGTGGGAAGGATAAACATGTAAACACTAAAATATAGAACCTTCCCACCATCGGCCCCAATATTAATGAGCAAATTAAAATAGTGTCATAATACTTTAAAAAAGGTAGCATGTCTCAATAAAATGTCAGACCAGCCAGAAATGTACACTTTTGTGGAGAGAGGCACTGGACAGGGTGTTTAACGTTTTGACTTTTTGGATGCTTTTCAAATGTTGCGGCAAATATTACACTTACATCTTTGCAGCAGAATTTCTTACTTTTTCCCTTGCGACTCAAAAAAACAAATAAACAAATAAAACAAAATGAAACAAAATCAAAACAAAAGACACACACACACACACACACATACACACACACACCAATCAAACTAAAACACGTGAAGAAACGAAAGGGGCAAAAATTAAAAATTTAAAAGCTATGTGCGCGATATTATGGACCAAATCTATATGGGGGAATAAAAATATATCGAATTACTCTATATTGCTTTATTTTGTAATTTGTAGTGTAACAATTTTATCGAGACAGGCTATTTATCCATGTACAATTGCATAGAGAGGTCATTTCGATACTATCACTCATCGCTGTAGCAAAATGCTTAACCAATTACTCGCGCATGCCTTAGATTTATAATGAGACTGATTGTAGTCTTTGATAACAGCAAGTCATTAATAGTCCAGTAATTTCGTGATTTGCCCCGAAACAAATTGCAAAAGAAACAATGTTGGTGTTAATATACTGTGAAATTGTCCAAAAATAATATTTTAAAAGTTTACCAAAATCAACCTAGTGGAACAAGGTGGAAACGTTTGTACAGGAGTAAAAAATTAGAATTGTTCGAATTGATTTAAATGATGTACCAATTTATTGGGCTACTCCTAAGGTTTTAAAAAAGGTATAGTTTGCTATATCTACGAGTTATAGTTTTAGTACAATATACAGATGACAGATCAAGGTCATCCTGGGGTATGGTCCGATTTTGATCGGACTGGTTGCAAATTGTTCATTTTGTCCCACTAGATAAGTAAATGTACATAGATTCTTTGTTTGAACGTTTTATTTAAGAAATATAGAGCTTTGACTAGTGACCTCCCATAGACCCTTACCCACAGTCACAATTTGCGTTCCATTTATGCCACAAATATCATAGATGGTACAGAAAGGTGATTGAGTAGCAGTGCAGAGGTACCAGTAATTTTCGGCTCCTGTAACCATTAGACGAACATTTGACACCACTGTCTTATAACGAACGGATATATCTGAACATTTACCCCCATTTTGACTCATAACTATTGAACTAAAGCCTGCAGATAGGGCAAACTATACCTTTTTAGTCCTGGAAAGGTGACGAACACGTTGGCATACCTTTCGACGCGTTTTTATCCTTTTCATGTTTTGACCCCTGTATAAACCTTACCACCTTAAAACTATATATTCCACTCCTTTGATTTTGGTAAACTTTTGATTAT
>JAMKCH010041678.1:0-13166 GCA_023653785.1 Ophioderma brevispina
GCGACCTCCGTTTACTAGTGACGGCGCTCCACCAACTGGCCACAAGATTGAGTTTGGTAGAAAAGCCCCCAGCGTAGATATCATCTATAGGTGTTAGGGGTTCGAAAGTTGGGTCCATCGCTTTCCTAGCGGACTAGCATCAGAAAACGGTCTTTTCATATCAATTTATATTTGTTTTGAAATTTTAACTACTTAGTTTCTCCAGTAGACAAGTATGGTTATATATTAATCTTTCTTTCCCTGGAGATTGCCAGCGCACCAAGTGTTGAAAAAAAAAACCCCCTCTCAACTTGGCCGGATTCGAACCGCGACCCTCCGTATGTACTAGTGACGGCGCCTCCCAACCACCTGAGCCACAACTATTGGGTTGTAGAGCAGCGATTAATATCATCTATATGTGTTAGATTCAGAAAGGTGTCCATCGCTTTCCTAGCGGATAGCATCAGAACGTGTAAATATTTACATTACAATTTACATTTGTTTTGAAATTTTAACTACCTTACTTATTCTCCAGGTAGACCAGTATGTTTATATTAATCTGTCCCTGGATGGCCACAGCTCCACACAAGTTGGGGGGGGTTAAAAACCATATGCCCTTGGCCGGATTCGCACCGGCGACCTCCGATTACTAGTGAACGGCGCTCCACGCAACTGAGCCACAATTGGGTTGTAGAGCAGCGATAGATATCATCTATAGGTTGTTAGGTTCGAAAGGTTCATCGCTTTCCTCGGATAGCCAAGCAGAAGGTTATATTTACATATACAATTTATATTTGTTTTGAAATTTTAACTACTTAGTTCCTCTCCAGGTAGACAAGTATGGTTATATATTATCTTCCCTGGAGATGGCCAGCGCACACAAGTGTTGAAAAAAACCCATAGCACTTGGCCGGATTCGACCGTCGACCTCCGTATTACTAGTGACGTCGCTCCAAAACCAACTTGAAGCCACAAGAATTGGGGTTGTAGAGCAGCGATAGATTCATCTATAGGTGTTAGGTTCCGAAAGGTGCTCCAATCGCTTTCCTAGCGGAATAGCATCAGAACGGTCATATTTACATATACAATTTATATTTGTTTTGAAATTTTAACTAACTGTGGGTAGTTCTCCAGGTAGACCAAGTATGGTTATATATTAATCTTTCCCTGTAGAATGGCCAGCACACAACACGTGTTGAAAAAAAAAAAAAAAACCCCATAGGCACTTGGGGCCGATTTCGAACCGGCGACCTCCGTAATTCTAGTGAACGGGGCGCTCCACCAACCTGAGCCCCAGATGGGTTTGGTAGATCAGAGCGATAGATATCATCTATAGTGTTGTTCGAAAGTGTCCATCGATGTTCCTTCCTAGCGTATAGCATCAGAACGGTATATTTTACATATCAATTTATATTGTTTTGAATTTTTAACTCTTAGTTCTCCAGGTAACAAGGTGTGTTATATTTAATCTTCTTTACCCTGGAGATGGCCAGCCCGCACAACAAGTGTTTGAAAAAAACAAACCCATGCACTACTTGGCCGGATTCTAACCGGCGACCTCCGTATTACTCGTGACGGCGCTCTAACGACTGAGGCCACAAGATTTGGGTTGTAGAGCAGCGAGGATATCTCCTATAGGTGTTAGGTTCTAAGGTGGTCCATCTCTTTCCTAGCGGATAGCCTCAGAACGGTATATTTATACATATATCACTTTTATATTTGTTTTGAATTTTACACATCACTTAGTTTCTCCAGTATAACACGTATGTTAATAGTTAATCTTTCCCTGGAATGGCCAGGCACACAAGTGTTGAAAAAAAAAACCCATATGCACTTGGCCTGATTCGAACCGCGACCTCCGTAATTAACAGTGACGACGGCGCTCCAACCACTGAGCCACAAGATGGGTTGGTAGAGCAGCGTAGATATCATTAATCGGTGTTAGTTCTAAAGGTGTCATCGCTTTCCTAGCGGAAGCATCAGAACGGTATATTTTACATATACAGTTTATATTTGTTTTGAAATTTTAACTACTTATTCTCCAGGTAGACAAGTATGGTTATATATTAATCTTTCTCCGAGATGGCCAGCGCACACAAGTGTTGAAAAAAAAAAAAACCCTATGCACTTGGCCTGATTCGAACCGCGACCTCCCGTATACTAGTGACGGCGGATCGCCTCCACACAACAGACCAAAGAGTGGGTTTGTAGAGCAGCGATAGATATCATCTATAGGTGTTTAGGTCAAAGGTGTCCATCGCTTTTCCCAGCGATAGCATCCGAACGGTTATTTTACATAATACAATTTATATCTTTTGTTTTGAAATTTTAACTCTTGTCTCCCAGGTAGACAGTAATGGTTATATCTTAATCTTCCTTCCTGTATATTGCCAGCGCAACACAAGTGTTGAAAAAAAAACCCATATGCACTTGGCCGGTTCGAACCGGCGACCATCCGATTATCCTAGTGACGGCGCTCCTCCAACCACTGAGCACAAGATTGGGTTGGTAAGCAGCGATAGATATCATCTATAGGTGTTAGGTTCGAAGGTTTCCTTCGCTTTCCTAGCGGATTAGCAGCAAAGACGCTATATTTAATTGACAATTTTATATACAAATAAAAATTGTTATTTAAATATTAACCGTTCTGATGCTATCCGCCTAGGAACCGATGACACCTTCGAACCTAACACCTAATAGAGATATCTATCCGCTGCTCTACCAACCCAATCGTGGTGGCTCAGTTGGTTGGAGCGCTGTCAACGAGTTAATACGGAGGTCGCCGTTCGAATCCGGCCAAGTGCAATGGGTTTTTTTCAACACGTGTCGCTGGCCATCTCCAGGGAAAGATTAATATATAACCATACTTGCTACCTGGAGAACTAATTAGGTTAAAATTTCAAAACAAATATATTGTATATGTAAATATACCGTGTTCTGATTCTTATCCGCTAGGAAAGCTATGGACAACCTTTCGCAACCTAACACTATAGATGATAATCATCGCTGCCTACCAACCCAATCTTGGTGGCTCAAGTTGGTAAGAGCTCCGTCACTAGTAATCCGGAGGTCCGCCGGTTCGAATCCGGCCAGTTGCATATGGGTTTTTTTTATTCAACACTTGTGGTGCAGCTGGCCTCTCCAGGAAAAGATTACATATACCCATAACTTTGTCCTACCTTGAGAACTAAGTAGTTAAAATTTCAAAACAAATATAAAATTGATATGTAATATACCGTTCTGATGGCTGTCCGCTAGGAAGCGATGGACACCTTTGACTAACACCTATATACTGATATCTCTCGCTGCTCTACCAACCAATCTTGTGGCTCAGTTGGTTGGACGCCGTCACTAGTAATACGTAGGTCGCCGGTTCGAATCCGGCCAAGTTGCATATGGGTTTTTTTTCAACACTTTGTGCGCTGGCCATCTCCAGGGAAAGATTAATATATAACCATACTTGTCTACCTGGCGAACAATTAGTTAAAATTTCAAAACAAATAAAATTGTATATGTAAAATTCCGTTCTGATGCTATCCGCTAGGAAGCGATGGCCCTTTCGAACCTAACCCCTATAGATGATATCTATCTCGTGCTCTAAACCAACCCATCTTTGTGGCTCAGTTGGTTGGAGCGCCGTCATGCTAGTAATACGAGGTCGCCGTTTCGAATCCGGCGGCCAGTGCTATGGGGTTTTTTTTTTTTTTGTTTCACACTTGTGTTGCGCTGCCATCTGCCAGGAAAGAGTAATATATACTCATACTTGTTCTACCTGGAGAACTCAGTAGTTAAAATTTCAACAATATAAATTGTATCTGTCAATATACCGTTCCCTGATGCTATCCGCTAGGAAAGCGATGACACCTTTCGACCTAACACCTTATATGAATACATCGCTGCCCTCTATCACCAACCCATCTTGTGTCGTTGGTTGGAGCGGCCGTCACTATAATACGGAGGTCGCCGTTTTGAATCCGGCAATGCATTGGGTTTTTTTTTTTTTTTTTTTTTATTTCAACACTTGTGTGCGCTGGCGAGCTCCAGGGAAAGATTAAAAACCATAACTTTCTACCTGGAGAAACTAAGGAGTAAATTGCAAAACAAATATAAATTGGTAAATGTAAATATACCGGTCCTGATGCTATCCGCAGGAAAGCATGGACACACCTTTCGAAAACCCTAACCCTATCGTGATATCTTCTCGCTGCTCTACTAAACACCCAATCTTGTTGCTCAAGTTGGTTGGAGCGCCGTCACTATTTAATACGGAGGTCGCCGGTTCGAATCCGGCGGCACGTGCATAGGGTTTTTTTTTTTTTTTTCAACACTTGTTGTGCGCTGGCCATCTCCAGGGAAAGATTATACATAACCATTCCCGTTTTTCTTGGGATGGGATAGGCAAGCGGCTGAGTATTTTCAACACTAGCAAATCACACTTTAATACCTAGCCAGCCCTCTGACGAGGTCCTGCTATCATCTACAAGTTGTGAACGAGAGTTGTTCATGGCAAGACTTCAGATGTGACCATCATGAAGTGGGCACGTGCACCCTGTTCCATGTGAACTCATTACTCTGAGAATGCCCAACAGCCACCAGTATATGTATTCATACTGCTATCTGCTGCTGCACCAGCTTATTGCAGCAATTTGGATGGAGGTAGGAAAAGCATCGGTTAACACCAATTACTATTGACATCTCGTTTTTGGCAAACAGTATTTATGCTGCATTGCCCGGTAACACGTATTCACACCGAATTGCTTATACCACAGCTTATGGTAAAACATGGGCAATATTGATCAGCATTTTCAAGGGATTCCAAGTTGGGAGAGGCTCTAACTGTTGACAAATTTGTCTGATACCTTGAAAACTTTCTCTGCTCATTGTATGGACGATCTAAGTTGGCATGATGTGAATTATGCTAAATAGTCATTCAAATTTATGCACCCAGGGAGATGAGTTATCGTACTTAACCATCAAATCATCCGATCCATTCTGTTTCAACTTACACCAAGGTTGATCTTCAAGTAGGATATCATTTCTTCTGACAAGGTAGTGAGATGATAAATTGCCAGTAATATGGACAATCCTGTCTTCAATGTTTGGGATCGGGCCATGGATATTTAATAAGTAACATGAAGTTAGGCTAACTGTAGTACATCGATGTCCAGAGATTGTTTTGAATCAATTCCCACAATGCTATGCCATGGCCTGTACTCTACTGTAATAAACATGTTAGTTTCTTAGGGGATAAAAGTGTTCCAAACGTTTAAACCACAAGACATTTCATGATCATGCAAAATTCCCTAAATCAAACGCTTTGTGTCTAAATAAGCGTATAGTGTCTGGGTTCTATGTGTTAAAAATATGGATTTTCGTGGGATCGCCTCCCCTATTCCGGTGAAATTGCCAAAACTTCCCGATTGGGGGATTGACTCGATACACCATCTGAGTGAGGTCGGTCTGTATAATGGAATATGCATGCTGCCTATATGGTTAACCCGGGGCACTGACATAGAGAAGTGTTACGACCCATAAGACCACAATGTCGTGCCCCTCAAGCAGTTTCTAGACGCCCCGTTGAAACATAATTCAGTTTCTTAAGGTCCTCTTTTGGGAAATGTTTGCCTCTTGAAACTAAATTATAGCCGGATTTAGTTCCAAACCTAAATGTCCTCAACTTTCATTTTTTCCTAAAGGCCTACTTTGAGGGACAAAGTAGTTTCCAAGTTCTCAAGTTCGGAAGTCGGGGCCGCAAATATGCCTACCAAGAAAAACGTGATTGCCCTTAATGGTTCTTGAATAAAACCAGAATGTCTTCAGACACCTTTAAGTCGCCATGTTGTGGCCTTTATAAACTTTAATGGTTTCTTCAAAGGGTTGTTAATTGTGTTGGCCGTTCGAGAGAGAGAGAGAGAGGCATACTGCATAGAGCTTTCTTCAAAAATTTAGAAGCCAAGGCAGACCCATTTAAGGTCCTACAGACCCCCGAAAGGTTCTGGTGGGTGCCTGAAGAACCCTTTTATTCAATTTATTAACCATTTATCCATATTACCTGCATGACAGAATTTTAAACTTTTTTCTAAGGGTGCAACATAACGATCATTAATTTTGTCAGAGACACAGGCCTAAATTTAGCAAAATTGGGTTAAATACGGGAAATTTAGTTGGTCAACTTTAAAATACCATTACGCCAAAACTATAGAAGAGAAACACTTTTCTTCTCAGGTGTATGTAGCACATATTAGAGCAATATTGGGAAAATATGAAGGAAACAATATTGATGCTTTATGTACAAAGTTCATTTATATTAGCCAGTAAGCAAAAAATACAAAAAATAAAAAATCATCACTTTTGCATATACTAGCTTACTGCTTCCATTTAATAGCATAAATTTGATATCATCAATAGATCATTTATTCCTTTAAAAAATGAATACCCATTTGTTATGTTTACTCTTTATATGTGATCAGTAGCACTAAGAATAGCTATATTGGTGAAGAACATGCAAATTAATAGGTCATTACCTCTGACGGTCACGTTCCACCGCTCGCGACACTTAAACCGTTGTTTTTCAGATTGGCCCAAGTAATGGCCTATACAAATATCATCACAATACACCTGGTAAAAATCAGGATTAATTGCGGTATCTGATCCCGTCTACCTAGGAGTCACGCAGGCTGCGGGTACTCTGATGCCAAAACTTCCAGTCAAACGCCCTCCGTTTTTCGGAGATATTTGAATTTAGTTTGATTTACACACATTCTCTATTAGGACTGATAACGTTTAATCTCTCTCGCAGTACCAAGTTAGATAATATCTTTCGCATGTCTGGACACAGACACACACTTTCCGGACCGCCGTAGTATAAACGTAATCATCTAGGATAGCTTCAAAAAGTGGTCACAACAAACAGCGACCTGAGGGCCTATGTAATGGCCGTATTTAGCAGAGGAGGGCGGCAAGCAATCCGAAATTCCAGACACGCCATGGGTTTAAACGTAAAGCGAAATCTTGACGAAAAAGTCGGAATTTTTTATATGTGTCAAGGAAATTGTCCTTATTCCAAACCGTTGAGTTGAAGAATCAACTACACTGAAGGGTTATTTCTGATTGTTGTTTGTATATAACGAACGAGACGATGTCGTATGTGGGTTATGGGAACACCCCCTGACCGCCCACATCAAAGCCCCCCAAATTGGTTTTGTGGTTTGCACTCTTTATTGCTGTAATTTCTTTGACATTTGGGAGTTGTTATAATGATTAAGCTGGCCGCAGCCGCCTGGTATTTATATAAAACATTATGGCCAATTAACCATAAAGGACATATTACTGAAGACGAAAAGTGTTATCTCTTTTCGGATATTCCTTTTTCTCTCTTTTACTTAAGGTTTTAAGGACATTGGTAAACGCGTTCTTTTCTCATAACTTAATTTGAAAGATTTATTTGGTAATATCGGAAAGTTAATTAAGAAACATACCCACTGAGGATTGTATTTGTGACATACAGATAACCTGGTCTTTTCCGCTGACGCACAAGGAATATCTTGCCAATGGTGGGTAGAGTGGATACTTAGCATGCCATACAACGTACATTCCTCAAGTTTACCACCATCTGGTTGCCTGAATGCCCCTTGTCTAAGCTGTAACCAATAAGACCCCTTACATATTCTACGTAATGAAATATGTTATACATATTTTCATACTCCTTTAAATTGGAATAGATTAGTTATAATCCTCATGTAACCGCTTACCTGTTGGGAGAAGACCAATCAGAGAAAGAAAGAGGACGTCCATCGGCCCAAATAAATTTTAGCACTTTGACTCTCACGCCTCAGGCCTGATTAAAAAGACATAGCAAAGGTTTGTATGCGTCGTTGATATTAAATCCATTGAACTATATCTGGCATGTGGACAAGTGGACATGTGTGCAGGACTATGATCATCAGACCGTTAAATCGCAAGTTCCGAGCTCCCACTTTACTGTGAGCAACGTGTTTTTGGTGTCCCTTGGCAAGATACTTCTAATCTCAATGCCTCGTCGATCCAAGCGGTATTCGGGTAGCTGTGATAGGGAATGATTGCAATCTAGTGTTCATAGGCCTTGTTGCGCTTGGAAGGCATTTCTCTGAGCAGCCAACTAGGATGACTCGCAATGATTGTGGCGAGTCCTGAAGTGCGCTTAAATAATAATACTGTCAACCGCGCATTGGAAGCCTGTTGTACGGGGATTAAAGCTATATAAAAACTGATTATTATTTTTATTAATTAATTAAGCCGAGTCGGAGAAAATCAATCAAAATTGAAAACGATTTAAAATAACCGGGAAATAACTCAACATCTTCAAAATATTATTGTGTGTCTAGGCACGACCTTTTTATAGAAATGAGAATAAATGGACGCAATATGTTACAGTTTCTTGATTGAATGAGCTGTCCAATGACATTACGCGCCAGTAATAGGTTTTATCATGTCAATGCTAACGTATAGTGTTTGTATACACCCATTTTGATTACCCATATAGTCTTGGTTAGATGGTGTTACTCTCTCGGTACTCTTCTGCGAGAATGCTGTGTATAAAATCCATATCTTTCTTATGTCGTATACTGACAGATTTACGCCTTCCCGAGTAACTTGCATGTTCTTTCAGCTTCATTCCATCCAAGAGCATCTTATGTTTCATTATTAAATAGCAGTGATTGTCGTGGAGTTTCCAATCTTCGACTTTGTGGCACTCTTCACTGTTATTCAAAGGCAATTTTAAAATCCATCAAACATTGAATTCTTTAGGAGTTATAATTGAGAGAAGGGTGTTTTTAAATTGCATTAAAGGTAGTGGATTGTTAGTTTTGACAAACATTAAAATTTTGCGCACTTTCTGAATAACTATTCGAAGTCGTTCTCCGAGTAAAAATTAAGTTAGAGTACGCTTAGTGCTAACGTTAAGGTTAAACTTGGGAGGTACTGTATGCGGTCATCTGTGTTGTTAGATCTAGGAGCTTTGCCCAGTAAACAACAAGGCAGGGGCCGCTCCGTGATTTTGATAAGTGGCAAAAGGGCATGTAGTGAATTTAGGGATATAACAGTGTAAACTTAAGTTAGCTTATTATATATTAACATGCTGATCGAAGAAATAATACTTTTTTTTTGCTTTAATGTATAAGATTTTTATATTGTCTGTTCGGACTGCGTCGTTATCAATTGAAATCGGAGCCTGATACCCAGCAAGAAAACCTCGTCCTCTTTCGTTACTCGCGCCAGTTGTGAATGACCCTGCCACTTTCGTTAAACTGGAGATATGTGGTTGAACCCATCAGGCGTTTTTTGTATTGCAGATGATCATAATGGTATCCATCAAATGGCCGTCGTATACATCACTCTATTCTGCGAGGCAGTCATCGCGGGAGGGAACATCAAAGTCGGTAAACGTCACGTCACGAATGTTCCCTCTGTCCGTGATAATCTGCCAATACAGTTGGAATTGAGTTCAAATAGATTTGGATAATTGCTGTAGCCATACTATGCGTGGGTTCGAAGCACACCCCTTCTTGGCATCGATCGCAAGGTGACCGACCTACATGACATCCGGGGATATCGTCCAATGAAGAATAATACAAACCGGAATAAATGTTTTAAATTGGCAGTAAATATCTGAATTTCTTATGGAAATTTTACATTCAGCACGGCAGTTTGTTTTTCCACTAAGATGGTATAAATCGAGTAGATCAAATCACCCATTGCAAGTTACCCTACCATATGTGCATCAAGCAAATGTGGGCAAAATATCACAGTCCGCACAAGATTTTGGGTGGTTGTCTCAATGTAGCAGTGCTAAGTCCTCTGGTCCCATTATTTTTTTAAGAATTCATGAAACGTATAATGCCTACTAGGGAAATTCTTTACTGCCTAAGCATCTAGAAACAAAATGGATGGACCGCGACAAGCGCCACCATCACAGTGGATACTTCTCAGTTCATTTACACAGAATGGATATCTGACCACCTGGTCTTGAAGTACCATTTGTGTACAATGCCCAGATAACACAAGCGTTTGATTTAAAAACTGTTCCTGTAAGCACAGCATTAGAAGCTTTGCCTGTAGTTGAATTTTGTAATCTCAGTGTAATGAGTATTTTGATTGATAAACTACCCACAAACATACGTTTCACATGCTGAACCGTCCCATATAACAAGAAGTTGTACATTAAACAAAATGAAATACTAGCAGTTTCACGAGATATTTTGTAATGAATGAGGGCAATGAATGGCTTGGGGGCAAATTGACCAAAGTACAAGTGTGAAGTGCAGGGGAGTGGGCACTCAAATAGAAATGATATTGTGCAAGGTTGGCCATTTCCAAACCAGCAAGGGCTTCGGTGGACAGGACTGCAAAAAATAGGGGTCTTGGGGTGTATTTCAAAATTAAAGGTGCAATCAAGAGTATGGCAATGCCTGACCTATATACTGTGGTTATATAATCTCTCTAAAAAGAGAGGGCCCGGGGTTTCCCTTGATCTCAGGTATTTACACTAACATATTAAGTAATAACATCCTCGCTAAGCGATGGTTGTCTTTTTAAAAGACTATTCTTGTTAGTCTTGCAAGCATATTTGACACTGCAGCTTACAATGGTATACATGCACCAAATTAATATAGTCACAAATGCGAAAAAGTATGTGGTCCCGGTTTTTTCATCATTTCATGTTTTCTTTTTTGCTGATAATCTAAAGGCAACTGTCTTCTGGACTAAAACTAGGGTTATGAGCAAACTTTTAACTTTTTGACGAGGTGTATTTGAGGAAGGGAGCGAGGCTGTCAATTGGATCATCTACTTTTAAGAGGTGTAGGGGGGGGGGGGGGAGAAGTTGTCAATCAAATCACCTACTTTTAAGAGTAATTGACAAGATAGCATAGCAAATGCATCATGGTAGGGACGGGCATATGGACACTCCTTTTTTTTCAAAACGAGTAGATTCTATGGTCATTTGGGCTGTTCAAAACAGATCTAGTGAGCATTTTTATGTCAAATGAATTTTTGATATGGTTCCTTGGATTTCAAATTTTGCATGTAAAGTCAATGGGATATTTTGGCAATTTTAGACATGACTTTAAAAAGCAATGTTCTTCTCAAATTGTTCAGAAAAAAACCACGGACGCTTTGGTATGGTCAAATAAACACTAAAAAAAGGAAAAACTGTCATAACCCATTATAAATAGATGGATTTGAAAAAAGTGTTTACGCATAATACTCCACTCTTTTAATTATGATAGCATACATAGCTAAAACGTAGACGGTGTCAGAGTTTTCTGTTATAATTGACTTAAGTGCCTTGATGTAAATATACTTTAAAACAGCTTACGTGCCAACATAAATTCCATAATCACTTTAGAGTTTTAATTGGGTGACTCAGGATTGCTTAAGGATGGCGCCCTCAATGTTCTATCAAATCTTTTTTTTCCATAGACATAATTGCTTGGCAAATAACCAAATCATCAATGTCCGACATTGTATATTAAAAGGGGAGTTCTGAGTTTTTGTGATACACAGTATCCTATGGTATTATTTTAGTACCATAAATGCCTTACTACATCATAACGAAAAATCTGATTTCATTTCAATACTATAGTTCTGCTTGGACTATGTTTAATTAATACACACAAAAAATATATATATATTTTCAAAGGTTTGAAGTCAACCTTTTAAAAAGTCCAAAAAGGGAAAAAATTTATCAAACTAGAACTTTGGAAAAGTATTATTATTCCTATAGATGCTGTTGATTTTCATTCTAGATCTGTAGCTTACATCCAAAATAATTACCACTTTTTAAAATACACACAAAGATTTGTACCAAAAATATTATAATCCGATTGTTTACTATATTTTCAAACTGATTACGTACCTGTTGAAGAGAGGTTGCCATTAAACCCAAAAGATTTAGAGTCTAAAGCGGTTCTAAATTCAATACTTAGTACAGAAGTTGACGATGAATCAAGGGGTGCTTTGCCACAATATTCCCAATAATCAGATTTTCCACTACGTCCAGACGTTTTACCAGAACTTATCAATGCAAGGGCCATTGATGCAGGCTGCATCACGAAAACTCTATGAAAAGTAAGTTGATGTGAAGTCCGTGGTGGAGGGAGATTATTCCACGAGAATCTTGAAAAATGGAGTCAGCCTCTCGAGGGGTTAATTTGGTGTAGGATGTTTCCTTGGTACTTGTCATAGCATTTCCAAACCCCACACTCTGTGTTGCATTGCTGAAAACCACAATCTACCAACAACATTAGGAAACTGTGTTATTTTCTTCTTAAAACCAACGGTCATAACCATTTCTCAGAATTGTCCAAATTATTGTAATTAATATTATAAATTTAATTACAATTTACCTTTGCATGGGAGGTTTATGTCAAATCCAATCTTGTTTTGGGCCATATTTGCATAGAGAAGATCGCAAATGCGTAGAGTCAATGATACATTATTCGATCGAGACGACGTCTTAATATTTTGCAATATTCCACAATATCGCCCTCTTAAGTCTACATTGCCATCGGGAGGTATCTTCAATGTCGAGGTAATCGAGGCAGGGTTAGTTGCAGTTTGGTACGTCGGAAGGTGCAATTGGTGAACTGTAAATCTATCGAAGAAAAGCAACATGTTGTGTTAGTCATTAATGCGGTAATTTTTTAAGCAATTTAGCCAACATTTTTTGAAGAGCGCTCCAATTTTTCAAAAAATTGAAATTTTTCACGGGCATTGGTAACTGGCGAGTAACGATACCTGTGAATGGTTAAGCTTACAATGTATATTGGTGTCGCAAACGAAGGAATTTTGGAACTAGAATAATTAATATTCGGGATCCCGATAATTAATCAACGGCTGCTGGGGAAACGGCACTTCCATATGAAAAGCCGGGAAAGGAAAATAGCACCATGTAAGTATATACGCTCATCTATTAGTTGGTTTTGGTTGGTTCAGGCAGGTCAAGTTAGAGGGCATTTTATTGAGGTGGGGTGGTACTATTCGTCATGGACGGACATTAAACTAGCATTTCCAGCTCTGCCGTTTTTAAGTACAATCTAGGATCCCACTTCTAATTACAAACAAATCGCTCATTTTATGAGAAATACGCATTTTTTGGCATTCTCGTTTCGCAGGTGTAGTTAGTTTCTAGACAATTACCAACAGAG
>JAMKCH010041679.1:0-13223 GCA_023653785.1 Ophioderma brevispina
AAGGGTGTTCAGGTGCGTTCTCTAGGGGACAAGTCATGCAAATAGCATCTGTAATAGGGTCTTTTCACGGAAGGCAAATTAATTGACATGGATTTTGTTTGCCCTCCAGATCATCCAAGCAGGCGAAGACGAAGAATAAAATGCATGCACCTGGTCACCTGAAATTTCGCACCTGCTTGGGTTGTTCCTGGGCAGGTCTCGCCAAGTGACCTTTGACTCCATGAACCTCCCTTTAGACAAATCCGACAGCCAAAGATGATCAGATTGATCCGGCCCATGGGAGCCTCCAACCCAAAAACTACCCAATATCCCCCCCATCCCCCCACCCTCCCCCCCCCCTCCCCCCCCTCCCCCCTCCCCCCCTCCCCCCCCACCCCACCCCACCCCACTTGTACGTCTGTACCACGCTTGATTAAGTATAATTCAAAAGCTACACTAATCTGCACATTGGGTGAATTCAAGCAGGCTGCACCCCAGCTATGGGCCAGGAGGTGTTGGAATGTGCGAAAATCGGATTGGTGTTATCACTCTGTGTTTCTATTCGGTTGGGAAACCGCATTGGATAGAATTCTTTTGTTCTGGCGTGCAGATTTCATAAAATTTTTGTTCTACATGCAGGTATCTATATAAAATCTTTTTGTTCTCTTGTGCATGCTTTTTTAGATAGTAGATAACCCTTGACACGCGAACAATTCGAAGAAAATAACACAAGCGGACAACAACAGAAAAACCTAATATGTGTATAATATTAATATTTCCGGTTTTAACCAAAATCGAGATGTACGCCCAAGCATTAAGACACTCAAAGCTATTGCTTATATATTAATCCTGTAGCTAAACCAATAATTTGCACCTTTTTCTGGAAATCGGAGCAGCAACTTTAAAATTTGACCCCTGCTACAACTGAAATGAACCTTTTATGATTTATGTTGTTTTTAGCCTATAACGTATGACTCCTTATGGTGAGACACATACCGTGGTATATATTTTCACATGATTGGATCAATTAAAAAATTTGCCCTATACAATCTTTGCCTTGCCTCCCTTTCCTTAAATTGGTCCCAGGAAATGAGATGATAACCTAGTCCCAAAATCTTTACGGGGCATTCCATTCCAATAAACAGGGCCACAAAAAAGAATACACTACGTACATCATAGTGAGAACTATGATTTCAGTCAGTGCCATGAAAAATTACACCAAGTCACCTGGACTTTTTCTATTAATTCTGAAAAATCAATAGTCCCTAATGATTCGTCCTCACCAACCCAAATATGCATGCTTCTCGCCCCTGCCTTGTAGACTTGACACAAACCACATCAATTCTATTTGCATTCCTGGGACCTTAATGCACCATTTGTGGCCACTTCAGAATCGTGTTCAGGGGTCCATTTCAGGCTGTCAACATATTTAATTACTCAAACCTTTTGTATTGAGATGTATTACGACCGTCTGCTAGCTCCCGGTTAATATCGCGAAGCGCCGCAAAGGGTATTTCACGGTTTAGGTTAATTCAAAGTACAGTAAAAGGTTGAAATGTGTTTCATCGGAATTACAAAATGCCATTAATTATACTGCAAACGTATTTAAAGCCACTATCAGTTCATTTTTTAAAAGTGCCCATTTGTCTCTCTTAATTGCTAGTGTAGGTCATATCACCACCTTATATTACTTTTCGTTGTGAAAAACAGATACTTAGGCACTTTAAAGCGGTCTGGAGATGTTATTACGACTGTTTCTGGGCCTCTAAAAAGTCGGATCCCGACTTTTATTAGTAAACAAAGCATAAAAAAAACCATGCTGACAAATACGGCGTGTTAGGCTTAACCACTTACAGGGATCTTTACTACAACAATTTCCAATACAACAGGTGCAAAAAAGGACTTTGATGAAACTTCGAGGGCGCGATTTGTACATTGTGAAGAAATCGTCGAGGAGTGCTTGAAACTAATAAGTGGGAGTAAACTGAGCATAAAACTATACATGGCCATATGAACCGGTACAGAGATGATGTGACCCTGATTTTAAAACCTTTTCAAATTCAAATGGTATTTAAAATGAATGATTGAAAGATATTCGAAACGCGTGTTATTTTTCTAATCTTTGTTTTCAATAATCTCAAGATATGCACATGTCGACCTCGCAGTGTGCCCTCAGATTTTTTTGATCACTACAATGACTACCTCGAGAAAATTCATTGCCGCTCCTGTACTTTTCGGATTTAAGGTATCGGGACTCGTGATAAGGGGCACATCATACGGTTTCAACTTCTTGATGAAAAGATGGTCGAGTTCCAATATCGCCTTCTTTGTAATATGTACTTTTCGCAGCAAGAAGCTTACACACGATTGTCTTAGTCAATATGAACTATCTGGTCGAAATTCCGAAACGTTGAAGGCATCCATCTAATCGTAATATCTCTAAGGGTTTCAGCCAATTTGGCAACTATTTGGAATACAGTGCGTGGTGGTTGCCATGATCGGGCATTTAACTACCAGGCTACCCGCTGACAATTTTAACGAACTAGACGTTGACCAAAAAATCCAAAGTCATCTCATTTGCATAATAATGGTCGCCATCTTGTGATTTTTTCAGTGTTTTTATCAGGGGTGCCCTGCTTCCATCTCAAAGCAAATTATTTATTTATTTTTAAGGCAGAAATAAGCCTAACACATAATTTTGGGTAATACGCCTTTTTTTTAATTTGTGTCTCATTTGGCATTATTTAGGCCAATAAACACGGCGAAAAAAAACGTCATTTCACCATTCCAACTAAAATTTTGAATTAGTGGGGAAAAAGGGATGTAATTTTCCATATACTAAAAAAAATGAAAAAGGGCTATGTATCCCTAAATTCATGTATAGCCTATTATCATTCCAATCACAGCTTCTACACGGTTCCGTTTGAAGATATGAATTCCGGGATAATTTGAAATGGCATTTGAGACAACAGCGTTTGAAGTCTAAAAACATGTTTTTTAATGTTTATTATGCAAATAGGGACAGGGGGTAACCTTCTAAAATTGTATTTAAGATTACAATTTTAATTTTTCCAATTTTTGGTGGTATTTGCTTGATAAAATTGCTTTATTTTTTAAAAAAATAAAATACATAAGATATTTAAACAATTAATTACGAGAATTGAAATGGATTTTCCGCCTTGTTTGACCGTAACTTTGGAACCGCGAACTGAGTTTTTGGCGAAATAAAAGCAGCAGAAAGATAACAATTAGCTGCTTCTTAGAGGCATAACATTAAAGCCAATATAGAGTCACTACAAGGTAGATCATTACCTTAAAGCACTTTCTAGTTCGGGCAACTGAAGGTCTCAGATACACTGACTTCTGTGAGATGTGATACAAAAGTATCTGGGAGAAAAGGTCAAAACAGAATATAGCAAGTCGTCGCAGCGTTGTTTAGCTTGCTACTCTAGAAGCTTCCAGTCTCAGTAATAAATGAAAACATTCAATGAAACAATGTAGAGACGCATACGTCAGCTGTTTGGAATACCCAGGAGGGCAAGAATAACGTCTTTTATGTCAAACACCATGCAAATAATATAGTGGCAACCAACAAGCCCAGAAGACAAAAGTTCACCAGGAACACCGATTTCTCTGCCTTTGTAGTTTATTTTGCTTCGCCCTAATGATTCCTCAGCTCGTTTTTAAGTTTAAAAACCTTGATATTTTGGATTCGTTGACGGCTGATCTAGAGACAAGGTATATTTTAATGATAGATTACAAAGACGATGATCAGCGGAGCAAAAGTACTAAAATGGCAATGTAGAAATGAAAAGATCTCAAGAAGTCGATAGAACTGGCAATTTCGATCAAAACAAATTCTCAAATTTGTTTTATATTTTACGATGCTCCTCTGTAGCTGCAAAGACGAAGTCAGTGATGCCCAAATTCCCGAAGGAAACCAATACATAAAGCCATACATGTGGCACGTTTTCCAGTCATCCATACTGGATACTGCAAAGGTTTCAAAATAGCGGAAGAGGATATCAAAATTAATAATATGCTGGAGACCCTCCCGTAGACAAATGAAGAACATCATCGTAAAAGCATTTGTATAGCATGCTACATTTGCGTCGCTGAAATGGCCGCTTGAGTTCAGAAACAATAACAACGTAATGGAAAAGCCGGAGGGGGGGGGCAGAATTCCGAAGATAAGTCAGAAAATGCCAAGAAGTGCATAAATACTTTGGTGGCAGGACGAATTTCTTTAGTGGAGCGGATGACGAGAAGACACATACATGTTTCCGATAATTACAAACAACCCAGAAAGCTATGACTGTTCAAAACAAATCCTCTGGTGGCTGATGGAGTTCGGCATTGAAGTTGTGATTTCCATTCTAATCTTTTACTGGAAATGTGAAAAGGTTCGGAACTTAAAAGTCAGGCAGTTTTACTCTAAGCCAGCTTAGTTAACTAATGACTAGCTGGCTTGAAAGCTGCCGTTTTTTAATGATTATCCCCTAGAATTAGAAACACGATCAATATATCAAAATATGATTGTGCACGCCCAACGTCAATTACGCCACAGTCATTCACTACAATCATGTTAATATCCAGTTTCCATAGATCGATACTAGTTTTCTTACTAACCACCCACGTAATGTAATAAATTAGCTGGAATCAGCTAACAGTTACTGCTGTTGCTCGGCCCATTCAGTTGCCCATGGAATCCGCCTCTGCCCTATCATCAGAATGTGCGGCACCTCGGGGTAGCAAAGTTCTGTAATTACCAAGACGTTTTAAAATGCACCCTCAGTTCAATCATTGGATTTTGTCTATCTCACCCTTTTCTACACTTGGCACTCCTTGGGGGCTCTGTATTTTTCACTTGCACACCAAATCCAGTTTTAGCGAATTAAGCTGTATTGGGATCACTCCATTGAAGATTGCATTTATAGATTTCCTATATATACCAAAACTGTCCATCGACATTCAAATCCAAGACCCCAACATCTCAAGTCATGCTGAAAACAGTTCTCTCAAACATATTCAGCAATACTATCGGAATACAGCTTCGTAATCCAAGGCGGTGAGGAGGTACATGTGGACGCGAGAAAAAAGCCCCCTGGGTAACCTGTACACGAGCCCGGGTAACCACGTCAGGTTTGCAAGGGTTTTCCGGCGGTGACCCTATGTAAGAGCCATGAAACGAAATGAAATTGTAACTCATCTAAGAACCAGATCTGTTCAAATGGATCCCTATCCGCGACCAGACCTATTCAAATAGACACGCTATCGAGACCCCCGGGGGCAAAGAATACGCATTGGCATTTTACCCTTGGATTTGAACATCCATTTGAGCTATTTTATTGAACTTTTATTCTGTTTTGACTGATATGCAACACAAAATGATCAAAGTAAGGCTTCATATTCTGATTACCCAATGTGAGACTGACAGAGAACATAGATTGAATTTGAATACCCTATTGCAAATCTCGAGACCTACCCAGGGCTCCGCGTTTTTTGTAACTCGGGTGGTTCCCCAACCAGACCCAACGCACGACTCGTGATCATTGGACCATTAAAATCGTGAGTTCTGATCCCCACTGGTCAAACGTGTTTTTTGTCTTTGCAAGAGACTTAATCTAAATTGCCTCGACGACCCAAGCGAAAGCGTGGGAACTGCTATGGAAATATTACATCTAAGTGCTGATAGGCTTGTGCGCTTGTAAGGTGTGTTTTTGAGCAGCAACGGCGATGAAGGAAATGTTGTGATTGGAAGAAGGCCGTAGTCCTTAGTAATTTTTCCAACGCGCTTTCGAGCTTGTTTACGGGGGAATAAAGCACTATATAAAAACAATTGTTTTATTATGATTATTATTATATCGCGGTATAGCGGAGGCTGTCGTACTCGAAAAAAAACATTCAATTTTGCATGAATGTAATGCAGCACCTTCGATTTCAAAGTACTAATCCTAGCGATTTTTATTGACTGGGCTCAATCAACTTAATGCTTCCACTAATCTGCCCACTTTTGGAGCGACCATGAACAGAGAAGGACCATTGCAATTCAATGGAGCAGCCAGACGGTACCCGTCTCGGTTAGGCATATTTGAGAACTACCGGTTTGGATTCGATAAGAAGACAATGTTTCGTAGCTAGCATTAAAGAGACACTACACTAATCCGTAGAGCTTAAATAGGATCCGGGATTGGATAACAAGAAGAAACTATCAGTGATTGAAAAATATTTTAATTTGCAGGAAGGAATTCCCTTCAAAGTGAAGGATAAGCTGTAGAATTCTCATAAGTTACCTTTTCAAAACTGAAGGAATAGAATGACAGAAAATGAAGAGAAAACGGCAGTGTTCCAAGATACGATTCCCATTCAATTACGTGTTGTAGTAAGTGCCGAACGGACAGTAATGACCTCTTAAACTTCCGATTTTTGTCATTATTAGGTTGATTTTGGTCGTATCATTTGCATGGTATGTGAGGATACAGTATGTTACATACATGCAAAATCTGCTTTTTGATGATTTTTTCGATTTTCTGATTTAGCAAATCACTGATAGTCTTTAAAGAATTTGATTGTGCATTTGTTTTATCCGATAAAGTGCAAGTTAGTTAAGCCTTTAACAAATAGAATGCCTATTTTCTATTATTGATTTCTCAAAAATTCAAATCCAACCGTAGTTGCATATCACCTCTAAAATATCACTGAAATAACGCTGTTATCATGGAAAGAAGTCTCTACTCTTGTTGCTGTTAATGGTGAGTGAAGTGCCCTTTTGTTAATAGAGAACGGGAGCGGAGAGAGAGTCAAAACAATCCTGTTGAATAAAATGCCTTTGCAAATATACAACCTCATGCAGCGAATCGCTTTAGACGATTGTCCTAGTCAATTTGAAATGTTACTCCTTCAAGGTGTTCAAAACAATTAAGCAATGTCCGTTGGGCAACTGAGGTCTTAGATCACTTTGACGATTGTGTTACTTCCTAAGTGCAAACGCAGCTGTCGCAGTCGAAGTATTAGAACTAAGCAAGTCGTTGCAGAAGTTGTTTAGCTTCTAACTCTAAAAGAGTTCAGTCTCCAGTAGTAAATGAAAACATTCCAATGAACAATTAAGAAAAATGCATCATCACAATGGAATATACCCAAGATGGCATAGAATAATGTTCTTCTATTTCAAAATACCAATCAAATAATTAATGGCAACCAACAACCCAGTAGTCCCACACTCACCAAGACACAGATTTCGTCTGCTTTTTAAGTATATTTTGCTTCCGCCCCTATTGAGTCCTCAGATACGTTAAAAAAGTTGATACTTTGAATTCGTTGACGATGATCCTTGGAGACAAGGTAAATTATATAGATTACAAGACTATGATCATACGGAGCAGAAGTACTAAATGCAATGAAGATATAAAGATCTCAAGAAGTAAAGAATTGTCAAGTTCGATCAAACACATTTTCCAATTTGTATTATATCTCCACCGATTGTTCCTCTCCGTAGCTCCAAGACAAAGATCAGTGATTTCCAATTGCAAGAATTGACCACATACATAAAGCCATACCAGTTGGCACTTCCCATTCATCAATGCTGGATACTGCAAAGGTTTCAAAATAGCAGAGAGGATATCAAAGTTAAGTAATATGATGGAGTAACCCCCTTCGCACTGAAGAACATATTTGTAAAAATACTTGTCATAACATCACTGCAAGTTTGTAGCTGAATTCCACTGAGTTCAGAAACAATAGCCAACGTAATGGAAAAGCCAGAGAGAACTCCGAAGAATAAGTCAGAAAATGCAAGAGATGTCATAAATATTTTGGTGGCAGGGCGAATTTCTTTAGTGGAGCGGATGACGAGAAGCCAGAATAAATTTCCGATGATTCCAAAACAACACAGACAACTTATGACTGTCAAAAACTATAACCTTGGTGCTAATTAGTTTCGCCGGGCCTTGAAGTTGTGATTTCCATTCCTAAGCATTTACTGGAAATGTGAGAAGGTTCGGAACTTAAAAAATCAAACAGTTTTAACTGTGCGTCAGCTCATTAACTAATAACTAGCTAGATTAAAAGCTGACGCTTTTCAGTTATTAACCTTTAGAATTAGAAACACTAATTACTTGCGTCAATCGATCAATGTATCAAAATGAGCACAGTGTAACACATCAATATCATGTCTGTACAACATCAATAAATACTATCCTCTTTCAATGATTGCTTACTAGTTACGTATTGAAATTGAATCATGCTGACTGGGAACATTGATACAATGTACACTATACAGACATACATGACTGCATTTATATAGCGCTCTTACAGAAAATGTACACAGGCGCCCCCTCATTTTGAGCTCATTTTTCTTTTGCATTTATTGTACTAGTTTTCCATATGAATTGGGCAGGTATAGCTCAATGTTTTTCAGCATGAACAAATTTCAGAATATATATGAAATATATATATCTCGGTCACTACTGTAATTCAATGAGCCAAGGTCCAAGGTCAATGTTAAAAAATTGGGTAAATGCCCCCCCAAACAAAAAATTTATGAAAACCTTTGCCCCTAAAATCCATTTCGTTTCTGGTTGTGTGGTTTTTTTCGATTTTATAAAGTGCATTCTTAGACTAAAGTTAGTGCCACCTTGAGAGTTTTTTTTTTCTGAATGAATTGGGGTTGCCTGGCAACCGTTCAAAGAAAGCACTTTTTTTTTGGCTGGATGGGTAGAAAATAATAATATCAGAAAAACTAAGAGAATCTTAAATTCTGGCTCCATAAGGTTGTAGAGGCAATCAAAAAATACACTAATTGCCCATTTTCATGTTCCTAGCATGTTGGGAAGTTGTTTTGGAGCAACTTCTTTGCGGTGCGGAAAAACCGCCATTTGAGATATCGGCAATTCAAAATTAAGAAAACAATAGAATACATAAGAACTTCGCGAGCAAATCGCATAACTTTTGATAAGATTGTCCGTTTTCATCAAATTTCAATCACATAAAAGCTTAGATTTCCACACTTTCTCTGCGATCATTCACATCCCTTTTCCTGGAAGAAAACAAAATTGAAGGTGCTTCCCCCCTTTTAACAAAAAAGCAATTAAAAAAAAAAACAAAAACAGAGGCAAGGGGCTCAAGAATAAGCAAAGACACGAAAGTTACATATTGACAGATGATTTTGAGCGTGCGTTTTAAATGAAGCTAGTGATCTTGATGGCGAAATTGTGGTGGGGGAGATTGTTTTCCAGAGCTGAGCAGCAAACACGTAGCAGCCTTTGTCGTCAATAAGTGCGAGTCGTGGGAACTGCGAGAAGTCTTTTTCTCGGATGCAGAGCGCAAAGTTCTAGTTGGCGATTACAAGTGAATGAGTTACGGTAAGATATAGTGGAGCAGAGTCAGTGATGCATTTGTAACTAGAGTTCAGAGTTTAAATAAACGTGATACGATTTTGAACGTGAGCCCGTGAGATCATTGATGAGAGGTTGTGACATGTCATACTTTGAAGCACGGAAGATTGAGTTTGGCAGCTCGGTTTTGAATTCGTTGGAGGCGATTACAGTCATTAAAACCGATAATCCGAAAAGCCAGCGCGTTAGCGTCGTCCAGCCGGGATGGTGATTAAGGCACGAACAGCAGCATGGCAAGTGTTCTGGTCCATGTACATCCTGATACGAGATTGCGAATGTGAAAATTGGCAGATTGACTATTGAAGTGAACCTTAATTTGATCTGACATCGTCATGGTTGAATCAAAGTTCACACCAAGTTCTTGATTGTGTGGCGGCTGGGCAAAATGTGTTCATGTTTACTATGCGTTTGTGTTTTTTTTATGAATATTAATTCAAGAAAGGTTAAATCTGTTTATTGATATCCAAAATATAATATGATTTGCATCATGTGAAACTCGGTTTTAATAAACTAGGTGACCCCTTTGAAATGCGCCAAGAAATCTATAATTTGGCCATGTTTTGTAGCACAATCATGAAAAACAATATTTGGTCAAAAAAAGTCTGCCACTCATAGTGGTTGGGGAGCCATTGTTGAACACACATTTTCACAACAGGAATCAAACGTTGGCTTAAATGTAGGCAAAAACTGTCAATATTAGGCTTATCTTTTAGCATCTTTGTGTAGAAAAACTGTTCATGCTTCAGCCCATCACACTGAAGAATTCTAGTGGAAACCTTGGAATGGGTATTCTCACTCAAAGTACCATCAACTACCTGACAGAAACAACTATATATAAATCGACCAATCCATTCAGATGGCTTTCATGGAGAAAATATAAGGATGTTGGACAACATAGCACTAACCTGAAATGCTCCAGATCCGAACGAGGAGTAATAGCGATTTTAACCTTGTTTCAAGTTTGTCAGTCATAGCTGTCAAGGTGATAAATATGCTATGTATAACCCATCATATCCAATCATCTGATGCATGAAAGTGATTCTTATTTCGAGCTTTGTATTTTTTAAGCCTTGCACCAATTCTTCACTTTTATGTCCCCTCCTTATTGTTTTTTCCTTTTTTTTTGTGCCCCGTCCGATGTTTTGCTGCCGTACCTTTCCCCTCGCGTTTCCTTCGCAAGCAGGAAAAACATCGCATTTTTGATCAGGAGCTGCCATTTGGATTTAGGAAGGGGGTTTTAGACATCGGTCGCATATCTCACTAAACTCCCTTTCTGCCCCCCCCTGTGCTTCCCGGTGCCTGTGTCGGTAGCTACTACCTTATCAATACAACGGTATGGCCATCCATGGAAGCAGAAGTGAATGCTCCAAGTGATAGAATGTAGGGGAACGGCGACAATCTTTGCCGTCCAAACGATAAACGTAAAAAAGAAATATTTTGTTAAATAATCTCTAAATAAGGCTACAGGGAGTAAACGATGTGTACTACCCATGTTTATCAGAGTTTTCTCTTCAGAATAAACTAATGTTCATGGAGTGTGCACTGCCCATTGCGCTGCACAAGCAATTTTTTGGTGTACATTGTTTTTAAACTTTCACCTGTGACAACAAATGGAACATGTCCAACTCGCATACTTGTATATGTCACTTATGGCTCATCCATTTTTCAGATGGGGGGTTTTGTACTTGACAGCACAACACAATGTATAGCATCTTATTAGGTGCCAATAGTGGTAAATAAGGTCCTACAAGCTAAGTTAACCATTTAGATTACCTCTACATTGCCCAAAAACATGTCACTAAGTTTTGAAGAAATTTTACAAAATAGCCACCCACTTTTATTATTTTGGAATGCGTGTATTGCCGACAGGTGTGCTTTTTCACTTAAATGAATAATTAATGAGGGCTAATTTGCATACGAATGTTATTTTTTACAAACCCGTTACTTTAAGCGATAGAGGACTTCATAAGCTTAAAATGAGTGGTAGCTTGATATGTTGATTGTATTGTAAGCAATTGTGACAAAATGGCTTGGACCTGGCAAAATGGCCCACGAATACTGTACATACACCTTGTACATTGCTTTAGAGTGATATCAATGTTCCAGACGCACATTAGTAAGATCATATTTAAAATACTATTATGATCTGTTCATATGTGTCAAAACACATGACTGGACAACTGACGTATACAGTGCATGAGAAAGTCTTCCAGGCTGCCACTCTCTGCATCCTGTTTTCTGGCCATCTTAAAATCTGTGCTGATCTCCTAGAGCAGGTCCAACACCCTCGGGTATTGCATGAGTGGATCTAACACATATCAATCCTGTCAAAGCATCACGTAGCTAGGAATCCAGAAGGATGCCAAAACTTGTAAAACAGTGAACAACTTCCTCCCAAAAAGAGTACACGACCATGAAAGCAAATGCAAGTCTCTGCCATAAGAGTTTGTCCCCAACGCAGATCAAAAGCGACAGTACACAAAACGCAATATGTGGCATTCGACCCCGGCCTAGAAATAGACGGACACCAATTTGCATATATCCACAGTGCAGTCAACCCATGCGGTTTCTCGGGAAGCTGATCTATAAAGACCTGAAGGACAATAACTAAAAGACATGGTATGCCCAAGCTTGCAGAAATGCTTCAAACAACCAATTCAAGTCAACTGATTGGGCCTAGGAAGCTATGGTATATAATAATGCGTATGTACCAAAACTGACGTTGGAGTTCAATCATCTATAACTTCTACGTCGAAAATCTGGAAGCACTTGCCCCCAAATACCTGAAGCATGGGCAGGGATAGCAGATGCACCACCACCACGCTCTGTAACTGGAGCAGGATACACTATGGCCTGCAACTGAAAAGACTAACCACATCATTCAAATGTATGCAAGTACCTAATTACCATCAAAAACAAGACTCTAAAGATGGAAGTACACAGACACCCTACAGAAATGTATGGAAAGTAAAAAGACGAAAGTCAGATGGAATGGTATAAATAAATTCTCAACATATCAAGTATTTGCCTACGAACAAAAGCTGTTACAAAATTTCCTATATGACAAAAACTGTTCATCGAACGAAATATATACCAAGCATATCATTCAAATGCAAGATCCACACCTGAAAGAGCTGCCATTTTGCATTCCAAGTTCAAGACTAACATTTGAATTATTAAAAAGATTGCACATTTTTGGCCATATCGTCCTCATTTGAGTCGAATTTTATACAACTATACATTTTTAGATTCCGTTTGATAAGGTGAGTAATTTGACATGCATATAATTCAATGGGCGACAGTTTCCTCAATGTTTACCCAAGTGTTAATCTTTGTTTGCCCCTTCCCCAAATGCCGGGCATTAGAGCGGCAAGCCCAAGTCCAAAAACGTTCAATCTATCAGATATCCCAAAGACACCTTCAAATCTTTGTGCCAAATTTTGGTCACGGGGTCTACAGGCTGTCTTTCACTATTTTCACAAAAATACATTGAGGACAATATGCAAGCACATGCTTATGCAATCATATCCACATCCCCCAAAAACGTTTAGAGATTTCAAACAAATCTGAATTATCCTCAAATTAACAGTATCCTGGATAATATATGTTGATGCTAGTAACTTTTCACCACAAAAAGCTTGTTTAGATTATACAATTTTTCCTGCATGTACCTAACCGGTTCACGCGACTTCCTGCCATCCTCTAGTCACACGCTGCTCAAATCAATAATTTATTGTGATGTCATTGCCCTGTGAATGGTAGCATTGACAATCCTATTCATTTGTGACATTGCAAGTAAAATGAACTGGCAACAAAATACAGATCTGCTTCGACTTTAGGTGCACATTACAG
>JAMKCH010041680.1:0-12512 GCA_023653785.1 Ophioderma brevispina
AAACCTATAATCAATCAAATATGCGACCTATGCTATTTATGGGATTGTAAGATTTGCATGTACCTTTCTGGTGATTCATTCATGCATGGCCTATATGAATGATACCATCTTTCTGATAGCATACATGAATAAAATTGTGTGTATTTCTGAAAGCTTATCATAAATTGATTCCAAAATATACAACAGTTTCTTGCAATTTCATGGATAAAATATTACAAAAGCGTACGCATAACTGATGCGCTGATAATAAAACCCTGTCAAATTGCATGGAATAAAACAAAAACTTGGAATTTTCTCAATTCCCGTGAACTTCAGTGCATGCATAATTTAAGGGGATACAGTACAACTGTCCTTAAAGCAAAATGCCAGTCTAATATAATCTACGCTTCAACATATTATAAATACATTTTTGTTTCAAATGAATGTCTTTCAGTCAAAAAAATGACACTCTATAAGTAAAATGTTTATAATATCTTCCGTATGATTGCAGCCATTTTGATTGGTTCACAAGAAAAATATAACTCATGATGGTATAGTGTGTCTTGAAATAAGTAGCCAATGAATGAAATAGCCAAACTTTTTCAGCTATATTCTGTTCAAGAATCCGCCCCAGTTTTTAATCGATCGTTACTGCTTTTCTACTGGACAAACTATGTAATCCGATTTTCTGACCAGGAGTACCCCCTAGAGACATTCCTTAGACACCTGTTTTTATATATTGACTTCTCAAGTCATACAACGTCACCAATGCCCTGCAACGTCACCAATGCCGAACATGGCGACATCCATGGACAACATTTATTAGTTAATTCTGCTAATAGGCAATCTATATTGCAGTAGATATTATTTCTTTCAGACCGCAAAGACATCTCTTAAAACATACTTAAATTAAAAATTAGCCTGTTAGTACACTTTAAAGGGATTAGCAGCGATTTGCTAATCCGAAACTCAGAAAAATCATCAAAATTCATATTTTGTGTTACTGGCAATGGATATGCAAACATCACCTGCAAGTGGTTGGCTTGAAATCTGTGTATTAAAGACAATGCAGTACTTTTGTATGATTCTTTAATTTCTATACGTGCGTATCAAAATTCCGACTTGAAATCAAAAAGCCTTTCTTGGTGAATATCCCAGATTTTAAGCGTGATATTATGCACCATGATCAATACAGTTTGATGTCAAACACAAACATTATTGATCTTTGTTTATTCTGTGCTAGTGTAAACCACAATCAGCTGTTTAGTGTAGATTTTGAGATGCCATCGCTGTATGTCTATTTGCGGGAGGCAGTATGACAAATTTCCTCAAATACTTCATTTTTTCACTATTTGGTTTCTACATTAAAGCAGTTATATGGAATTGTACACACTTATCCCTGATTTATAACTTAAAACAATGCATTTCCACATTTTTTTATTCTCTCGCAATATCGCTGCTAATTCCTTTAAAATAGCTCAAATGGAGAGATTGGGATGATTTGCTTTTTTTTTTTTTTTTTTTTTGTGGGTTTAATTTAAACTTACAACATCAACGTATAAGCCGCTTCGGTTTATAAGCCGCGGCATCCTTTGAAGCCTTTGAAAACAACGTATAAGCCGCGGCTTATATTCCGAAAATTACGGTATTTGGTTTCTACATTAAAGCAGTTATAAGGAATTGTACACACTTATCCCTGATTTATAACTTAAAACAATGCATTTCCACATTTTTTTATTCTCTCGCAATATCGCTGCTAATTCCTTTAAAATAGCTCAAATGGAGAGATTGGGATGATTTGCATTGAGTGCTAATTATACAGTTTCACATCAAGGAATGGCTACCTAGAAGAGCCATGGTGAAGTCAGTTGGTTATTTACAACCTCCTAGATCCTCCATTTTCAGTCAAAAGATCTTCATTTAAGTAGTTAAATTTACATACCACCAGTAAATTGTGAACCTTCAGGCAATATTAACTTTGATAAGGTCATATGGAGCAGTCTGAAGGGCTTACAGGGATATCTACTCACATCTGATGTATATTCTTGCATTTTAAAGGTGCAACGGGAGTTTGAGGCCACCAAATATTGTGTCATAATAGTTAATTTCATATAGATTAGACACTTAAGGTGCTTTCGTGATTTCAGCACCTTCTGTTTTTATCAATTGATCACTAGATATCTTTGAGAAATTCTTATTCTCAATTTTGGAGCTCATAACCATCTTGTTGGTTTTTGTTATGAGCAATTGCTCTTTTCCCATGGTCCCCATAGGCCTCTCTACTGTGCTGTATTTCCTGTCCGTGGCGAATTTCTTACATATGCGACCAAATTTGCCGTAAGATTTGTCACACGTGGATTACTAAGGCTAACGGTTCATGATATGAAAATCTCAACATTTTTTAGGTAGTCCCGTGGGGGGACTAGGCTGTGGATCACTAAATGCCCCTTTAATAGATGTCTTACCTTGTATTTGGCTATAGAAATGTCTTAAACAAGAGAAAAAGTGATTTTGATTACTTTATATCAGTATAAAACATAGGCTGAATTTTGTATTTGCTCCTATACGAAATTAGAAAATTTCACAATTTTTGCACCAAATAATCATTTCTCAGCTTAATCCTTTTCAGATGGGGATATTTTTGATGGAAAGCTTTACATCAGGGCAAAAATCAGTACTTCAATTTTTTTTGGACACCTGAAATCTCTCGTTGCACTTTAAGTTGAGCAACTTAAGCCATTAAAATAAAATGACTCTGAGTCATTTCATTATAAGATTACTTGATTTACACACAAACTATTTTAGGCTTATTCCAGGGATGTAAGTGTGCATATCATTGATTTCCTGAAAATTGATCCAACCCTTGCCACAGTAGCCAAACGCATGAACACAATGCTAAACTTTTATTTGGGAATTGTCCAAACAAAAGGCTACAGGAGTTAGAGGGTATATCCTCCTACCAAAAAATATGAGTATGCTTTTAATTCTGAAATAACATCACCCCAAGTCCATTATATATTACCCCAAAAAATACATTTCCCAGAATTTTTAATGAGGAATAGTTATGAGGAATTATTATGGCCAAATTTCCGGAATTCCAGAAATTTTCGGAATTCCAGAAATTTCCGGAAGTCTTACATCCGTGTTATTCATTTCAAGTGAGGGTGAACACATGTAAAAGCAATAGAAACATGTAGAAACATCAGTTTTGATGAGGGTACCCTATATGCAAAACATGTCAGTATCCCTTTTATATTGTGAGCTCTTCATTCAGGCCTTATGGCTCACCTCATCCAACTTTATAAAATTAGGTATTGTTGAAAACAAAATGTACCTTTAAATAAAAAACTACATGATGTTAACTACATCAAAACAACAAACAATATTTAAAGGTGCATTTTGTGATTCCAGCACCTTCTGTTTTATTCATTGTTCACTAGATATCTTTGAGAAAAGCTTATTCACAAAGCTTGAGTTGATCCCAATCTTGCAGTTTTGTGTTTCCCACGGTCCCATAGACCACTGTGCTGTAATTTCTGTCCGTTCACGGACAAAAGATACAAAATTACGAATTTCTTATAGATAAGACCCAATTTGCACGTAAGATTAGGTACACATGGATTTCTTAGGCTAACGGTTCAGATGATATAAAAATCTCAAATTTGTTTAGGTAAGTCGGGGGAAGAGGTTGTGGATCACGAAATGCCCCTTTAATTGAAACTTTGGAATTGAATGTTTCACATAGCTCTCTTTAAAGGCAATATCAGTGATTTGCTAAAATAACCTAATAAGGATAAAATCATTCATTTTTGTCATTAATGTTCGTATGGCTGCAACTGGATTTTCATCAACACTACTATTTCTTCTTTCTTATTAACTTTTTCATTTGGGAAAAAAATACCTTTTGAGAATTATACCAACTTGACCTTCACTTTGAAGCTACTCCTACAAAGTTTAAATTTTTTTACTCTTTCTGGTGAATCACAGATAGTGTCTTTAATTCAAACACCAAAAAAAAAAGCTTTATATGAGGTGGAAAAAAGGAAACCAAACCCACGCAGTAACCAGCCCATCAGTTAAGTCACACAATGCAACCAAGAGTAAACTTAATACATGTACTGTAACAAAGGCATCCAACATCCGGTTATAGATATTTTTTAGAGTCTTGGCTTTGTAAGGAGGAATTATCAACCCAAAACAGAATGATAATGTCATAAGCTTGCAAGCTCCATCTTCAACTACTAGTTGAGACTAAAACTTGACAATTTTCTGAGGAGCTGCAGGCCAAGATACTCAATGCACCATGCTTTCACAACAAAGTACTCTACATAATGTATTTCATCACTTTAAGAGAATAACTGCCATTTTTGCAATGTATTTCCATCATTAAGAAGGGGATATTTATTTAATATGGGATGGCTGAGGTTGAATAACAAACCAAAAAATTGCCCGAGCCTAGATCAAATATCGGGCGAGTCGAAGACGAGCCTGATATTTTCTTGGCGAGGGCGATATTTTCTGTTATCAGCCGAAAAATGCCATTCAATATTATTATTATTATGCAGGAAGAAGCTGACTTGACAAAAATAGTTTTAAAATGGCTTCAAAACTAATAAAAATGGGGTATTTGCTTGACGAGTTGCATGACCGAATGCCCAATATTTTTGCATATTGTGCAGTGTTGGGCGGTACACGCTAATCGCACTGTGGTATTGCACCACAGATGCATAATAATATGTAACACAGTCAAGACCCCCTTCATATTTCTCTGACACCAGGGCTCGATTTAGAGGGGTTTTACATGCACAAATGCATGTAAAATTGGCTCAGTGCATGTGAAATTTTGCCTGTGCATGCAAATTTTGTGTTTTTCAGCCAACTTTCAAGGAAAAATCAAAATGGTGCATGTGAATATTATTTCCTAAATCGACCCCTGTCTGACACTCAAAAGACCTTTTTTCAGCCCAGCTTTAATACCTCGGTTCCTCCATTTTGCACCCTTCCTGAAAACTCAAGCTAGTGGATGCTTCAATTGGCGAAATTTTAGTCCCTCAAGGCATACCCTTTTTGTGAAAAAATCACTACACAAGTTAAATTTTAGTCCTCTGATGTTTTAGACCCTACTTTTTTTAGATAATTCAGTTGCCCAAGATTGTACGTTTGAAAAAATATGGGCATAAATCTACTAGCAAAATACCTAAAGCTCAATTTTGAGCTTCTCTATCCATTTAATTCAAATTTATTGAGTACTGAATATCTGCTCATCCTTTTGGTATCAGCATTTCATAAAATCACATAAAAATGTCGCATGTAACTTTCTAGGCTATAAAATGAATAACCAGGATGATGACAGAATTACTGTACATACATCTATATTCCTATACTAAGTTGCTGTATTATATGAAAGATGAAGTGCTCATCTCAGCACCCATTTTGGGGAAGGTGGTGAAATACCGATTTACATTTATAATAATATTACTTGCAATATATGTAAACGTTGCTGTGCCATGCACATGGGCAATGCAAATTGTTTGGGAATATATCTGTGCGTACCTCTAGAACAACCGCTAAGCAGCATTATTTAGATGTATAGAAAACTAGAATTTCGCGGTTCTCGACTTTCGCGATTTGGCGGCAGGGGGTGGTTAGGCCGTACGGAACTTATCAGACGTGAACCTGTAGTGTTGTTTTTGAGTAAACTTTTGTTAAATACCCCAGGGCCCCCTTTGCAAACTATAAAGTCCACTTTCTTGACTCCCCAGGTCCAAGGTCTAATGGCCACAGTGTCCCATTCTCAATACAAAGATCCCCTCTTCACCCTGTCTCAGAGCCCCTTCCCAGCTGACACCGGAGCATTCCTTCTCAAGTAACTATTTAGATTCTCTTCATCTAACCCGTGCCCTTTCCCAACTAACCCCAAATATGGCCATTCCCAAATACTCATGGGTCTCTTCAGACAACATGATCTTTTATGAACCCAGATTTCTCTCCCAATTACCCCAGGTCCACTTCCCCAACTATCCCATGGTCTCTTTCCAAACCACCCCAGGGTTCTCCTATCCAACAACCCCATTCCACGCCTCTCCAGCACTTCCTTACTGAGTACTAATACGTCCAGTGAAGTTAATTTAGTTTTGAGGTCCCTTTTGGGAAATTGTTTGCCTCAGAAACCGTCCACAGAAGTTCAATTTTCACTACCAATGCCAAGGCAGTACTACCCCAATATGCACACTACTGTCTTCTGCCGACACCTTTTGGACTCTCAAAAAGTAGACCAATTCCAATACAGACTAACTGTTGATACTAAGGACAGGATCACTCAGGGTGAGGAAACAACAGATTCGGTTCACATTACAGTCTTGCTCAGCTTGATGAAGGTCATGGAGTCAAGGACATGGGCTCTACCTTTGGTTATATTTTATTCCAGATGCTTTGAAGATTCTAGGGGGATGAATGATGCGTTAAAAATAATGGGTTCCAAAACTGCCAATACAATGTACCTTCACTTTTGTGGGAGACATAGAAGAATGAATTTAAAACCCCAGATATAAAAGTGCAACTCCCCCCCCCCCACTTTTTTTAAAAAATACTTAAAACAGTATACAATTCGACAAAAATAATAAATCTTACAATTTTCAATCCTGGCAGCAAAATATCCTTTAAAGGTGATCAGAGATTTCACAGGGAGAGCGCCCTCATTTCAAACAAGTGTATTTTTGAATAACATGTAATAATACTTATATATAATTCTATGACCTATGCGTCGGCCATATTGACCACGCAGAATTCGATTGGTCAGTTAATGCCCATTATTTGCAATAAGGGTCGCCAATGCATGTCTATATTAAATGAAAGACGTTTTAGGTAATAGAATAGAAATAAAGGAATTACAGTGTTCATTTATGGGCTAATAAGTTCCTCGGCCAGAAAACTTTCAAAGAATGGCTCGGCTCGGCCCGCCCATTATTTAGTTTTTCTGACCATGACACATTATTCGCCCATAAATGACACTGCAAACCCTTTATTCTTAAATCACTGTGTGACTAAGAGAAGCTCAAACGAAAGTCCTTCATAAATTAGAAACAAAATCACCTCTTTGTTAAAAATCTGGATCCGGAACATTTGTTTTACACAGTATCTTACGGCATGTTATATATGCATCAAACGAAAAATTCGATTTATTTATACATTTTAAGATCAAAAACCAAAGCCAAGGAGATTGCATTTTGAAGTTTTAAGAACGGTAAATGGAATGGCTCGGGAGGACCACACAAGATTCTATATTGTACAGTCTTCAGGTAGGTAAACAACATTTCTTCCCTTCCTCACCAACTCACACTGACTCTAAACTGAAACCCCCACAAAGAGTGTAAGATGATTAAAATCACAACATGAAAAGGGGATCCAAACATAAGAATTAGACAGCAAACCAAATACAGTTCGGTTATGACTACCTTGCTGCACTCTCTGCTAGCCAGCAATCGCTCATTGTAGTGTTGTTCACCTGAGGCTACTGCTCTTTCATCCTTCAAAGCTTTGAATACCTGTGCTAGTTCCATTGAACTCAATGAGCTTCTTTTGAAGCTGATGATTTTTCATATTCTGCAACAAAAACTTTCAGTTTGTTTCACTTTTACCAGTTTATGTTTGTTGCCATGCACTGTGTAATTATGATGCTTCTATTCCAAAACATAAGATCAGAGAATCACTAGTATAGCAGTCCTATTTAAACATTTTCAAATTTAGGTCAAAATTCACGCTGGTGGTGTGATTAGAGCCATTCAAAAAAAGACTGGGCGGTAATGTATTTTTGTATAACAATGGATGTGAAACTAGATTGTGATTTGTCAGGACAACACCCACATACTCATAAGATTAAAAATTACCATTTAAACATCCTTTATTATTTGTAAAAAACCGTAAAACCACTCGGGTATAAGCCCACCTGTCGGGTTAGCCCACCTTTGGGGTATAAGCCCACCTTCGGGTCTAAACCCACCTCCCAAGTTTTAAAAGAAATACAGGCCGCTACCACTACACTCGGGTATAAGCCAAGGTGGTAATTTTAGAGCATAAAGCCCCAAGTTTCCGCGTTGCGGAAAGTCCGCGAAAATTGCGGAATTCGAGGTATAAAGCGGAAAATGCAATTTTGAGATGAAGAAGAAAAACATGTCAAAAAAGTAAATTACTTCACTTTCCCTACGTAAAATACTAAATATAACAATTGGCATTCATAATTCCAAAATGACACCCAGCAAGGTTTTACAATGCCATGACCCCTATCACTCTCCACCAAAGCCCGCCTGGTTTAGAATTCTGATAGACCATTGGAAAGTATATCAAAGACGATTGCTACAAGCTTGCTTCGCGATCGCTTGAACTTTACTTTGCGATCACGATGACCCGATTCCATTTTGCTTCGGAAAATGAACGCAATGCTTGCAATGAATGCTTTGTGCAGTCGCACGCTAAAAAGAGATCGTCAGTATTTTCCAAGACGTAATAACCACTTGTACGGTGAAACTGACTCACTGGATCGTGGTTACTCGGGTGTCAATGCCGATTTTGTAATTAACAATTGAAATTATCCTTTTAAAATCGCGGCGTAAGTCTGCACCTAGTAAAAGCTTTGAACGGTAAGCATGATTTATGTACTTCATATTAGCCGGGTCATCGATCGCGATTTTGCAAGGTTACCGTAGCTTTGTGTAGGAGTTGAAGGGTCGCAATACATCTTCAGGCATAGCGAAAATACGGCACATTGCCATTTTAGGGAAATTTACAAAGCGGAAAAAGCGGAATTGCCATTTTTTAAAGGGGAAAATTGGGGCTTTATTTTAGCATTCAGGAAACAATACCGAGCCATCAAGTAAGGGTCCAATGCATTGGATGGCTTGTTTGCTATAATTATTTTGAGGATTGTGGATGGGAAAATTGAATTTTTCTTTTTAATGTTTTGAATATCTGCTACAACTAACGTGTATAAAATGGTATCTGGTGAATAATATACTCTTGAATTATTTTATTTGCATTTGTAATCTATGTTTTCCTTCTCCCTTCTAGCCTCCCTCCCGGGTAATAAGCCTATACCCCTATTTTGAAGTAAAATCTTCCTTTTTGGGGGTGGGCTTATACCTAGTGCTTACGGTATTTTGTAATACTCTACACATATACAAAGTTGATTTTACTTGTCGAGGGGGGCATGATTAATATTATCATCTTATTGCCTTAGTTGTAGAATTCTCATAAAATTGGTTTTCATTTATTAGTTTCACTAGGTTGAATTTGAAGGAAAAGGTTGTGATTCTTGGGTATCTAGCCAGTTAAAGAGTCCTTAGTAAAGGTAAGTACTTGTTGAATAAATTCGCTTGAATTTTCTAAAACACTAGACTAATTTCCATCTCATTATTATTTCTATACTTATAGAGCTCGGTTATGTCTGCATATTTTTAGCTTCGTAGGGTGCAATTGGCAAAATCAATGCTGCGTGCTCATTTTTGCAACAAAGAATGGCACAAGCCCCCGCAGGTGAGTTTCCTCTTTTGATGTCTAGAAACTGGCATTTCACTTTTGAAAATTTTATTGAGAGTGAAGTCACTCTTCAATTTTCTGTTCTCACAAGCATTCCACTACATATTCATTCTTCTTTGTCTTCATATTTTAAAATTTTTCCCTTGAAAATTTTGCTTCAAGCATTAAAATACATACAAAAAAATGTCTAAAATGCTGGGAGAGTGTTTTTTGTTTCAATATGATCACTACATCAGCAGTTTGGCACTGTTAGATCAAAAGATGAGTCAGTGTGTCTTACAAATTAGCAAACTGAAACACTATATGCCTATATCACAGAGAAGGGGGCTCTGACAGTCTGAAAGCCTGGGGTTTGGCTCAGTGGCTTTCGACTCAAACTATCAACCTCGTCAGTAGTTTGAAAACGTTGGATAAGGGCCAGCAAATAGGAGTCACGGTGACTGTTATAGCAACAATATAAACTTAGGTGCAGGACATCGAGGGTACTCATTAGAGAAGGACCTACAAGTTTGACTAAGTGGCTTTTGGCAACACCTATTGATCAAAACATCAGCAAATTTGGCAGCAGTGCCAGTAGAAATAAAGTGTCTCATAATGAACTAGGAGTCATTGTGCTCTAGAGAGCACAAATTTGCGCATGCAAAATTGGGGTCTTCCGGAGTAGTTTTCCAAAAACATTTCAGAAAATAAGCTGAGATAGATTTTTCTCAAATTCCAGCATTTTTGAAGTGTTAAAAAAAAGGAGAAGCGAATATGGCTTTGGACATCAAAAGTGGGGTCTCTGGAAACAAAAATGGTCCTAATATAGGGGGTACTGGAACTGAACACAAAAAGAGCCTGAAAAATGAGGTTCTATGGGCAGCACAACCCATTTACTCCAATTGAGAACCCCCAGGGCCCCGAGTCGGTTCTTCGAAACAAAT
The DNA here is from genome assembly GCA_023653785.1 of Ophioderma brevispina. NCBI lineage: Eukaryota > Metazoa > Echinodermata > Ophiuroidea > Amphilepidida > Ophiodermatidae > Ophioderma > Ophioderma brevispina. The sequence goes on from JAMKCH010041680.1 coordinate 10,434, forward strand.
ACGGGGGATCACAGCTAAGAAATGGAAGGAAACAAAATGACCCGTAGACACACTATGGCCAGAGACAAATCGTAAAGATAGATCTGGTCATATGATAACTTTAGGCCGACGACAGATAGTGATGACAAGATTGCAAGCTAGCTGGCCGATCAATCCCAAACATACTTTGCGAAAATTGCTTTATCCAAATGACCACTTTGAACCACTGATCAAAAATTATGGATACACCCATAGGCACCGGCCATAGACGATACATTCAGGCCTTCGTTTGATTTATTGTTAGTTGCATGTTACAATTCCCGCTTCAAATAAATGGATTTGGTAAATTCTTGCTATGTACAACAGCATACCTGAGTTTCACGCTCTCCCCCCAAACACAAACACACATCCGTACATAAAATAAATGACTATAAAAATCCATAAAACATCTTTTACTCTTCAGAACAAGATTGTACTTATGCCGAGTTCTGTGAATCCACTCAGATTTTATTTTCCGTTTAGAATATTTGCAAGAATGGCTTTCCCATTGCCAAATTTTACCATTAAATTGGCATGTTGCTGTGTCATTATATGTCATGCATGGGTAACATTCATAGTCCGTGTCACATCTGAGTGAAACTGCTGTGTATACATGTAATATACAATAAGGAGATAACCACCATTAGAGTGCGGTATTGTCCTCTGTATGTGATGCTTGACAACAAACATTATTAGGCCTATAGGATTTATTGTGTTACCATTGTATGTGATTTGCCCTAATATGACCTAGAGTCCCAACCTAGAGTAACTACATGAGCAATTCCAAAGTTGCACATGTTCAGAGACTGAGGACCCAGAACTTCTGCTTTAAATTTTAAACTGTATTTGAAATACATTTGATAGAAGTATCATAATACACACTATACAAGTACATTGTCCGATGCAGCCAACATGTTAACATTGTATCGCATGGAACACCTTAGAATGGTTTCAACAGGGTTGGAAACACTGAAAAACATACATCTGAGCCAAAAGTGAATTTTATGATTTTATTTAAATGCCCCGTGACGTCACGATAAGCATCAGGTGGGGAGAATGAGCATCGGGAGGGAAGGACAAATGATCACATGATTAAGCCGTCTTCGGAAGCATTCGGATGCTCGGGAAACGTCACCCAAACAATCTTTTCTTTTCAAATTCATACCAAATTTGACCGATTTGGAGTGATTGTTTAGATTTTACAATGGATTCATTATTCGCTATGCAAAAGTGTAAATTTAGAATGTTTTAGCATTTGTTTTTATTAGGTAGGTTTAACCATTATATTTTCAATATTAACAAACAATCCCGCGTGGCGGAGTAGATAGATTCTCGCCCCGTGACCATGCGATTCCAGGTTCGAATCCCACACGGGGCGTATGATTTTTTTCCTTCCTCTTTCATCTTCCTATAATTAACAATTTTAGCCACTAATAAATGGTATTCAAAGTACTAATTAGATTTTAGTTCATTTTTTTTTCACGAAAAATATGTGTTATAGGCTGGATCGGACCATATCAAATGAATAGGCCTACTAGGAATAGGAATATCAAATGAAAAGTATTGTGAATACCGTACCAAATTAAGGGTGGTGAAAGCTGGCGATACACTAAGCAAATATTATCATGATGATGTGTGATGAAAAACATCCCCAAAATCAGTAGGTGAGAGGACATTCCCCGTATGGGTAATGCATCCTCTCACCACCAGAATCCTTCATCAACAACAATCATTCTCCAAGCACAGGAGCATAACACAAATTATGTGCAACATCAAAACAGTTCAAGACATGTATGTACCAGTACAATGAAATCCCTTCAGCATGCCTTCAATAAACAACCTAAGGGCCCTTGGAAGTTATTTGGAATTTTCATTATTGATGAGATATCCATGCATTTAGGATTGGCACATGTCTATACCCATCATGCCCCCCATGCGCGCCGGGGGATGCGCCACAACATCTATAAATGTACAGCTGGCCCCCTTCATCTGGCCAGACGCAACACATGGCATCTAGGCCTATCTCTAGTTCCGAAAACTCTGGGTTCGAGTCCCGCTGAG
>JAMKCH010041681.1:0-20118 GCA_023653785.1 Ophioderma brevispina
TTTTGCCAAACAAAGGCAAACAATGCTGCAACTTTACATTTCTTACAAATTGAGGACTTTCTAACACCCTAAAACACCGTGGTCATTTTGTGGTCTTTACCGTGGTGGTATTCCCAACTACTCCACACTACGACGAAAAGTGTTCACATTTTGACCACAAAAAGGGTTAAGCACTACAAGCACATTTTTTTGAGAGCGCCCCATTTTTATGGATATTTTGAGATTTTTTGCACAGTTGCATTGTTCATTGTGACTAGTAAAACATACCTGTGAATGGCAAGCTCACAAATCCGCTATTTTCACAAAAAGAACGAATTTTCTAATTATATTAATTAATATCGGAAACGTCCTTTCAGTATGAAAAAGTTGGGAAAATGCGCCACGTACAGGTTTACGCTCATCCATTAGTTGTTTGTCGATCAGGGGAGTCAAGGTAGAGGTCATTTTCGTGATGTGACACTAATTTCATCATGGTTCTGACCTAAATTCGCGTTCAGCTCCAACCATTAAAATACCAATCAGGGATCCCAGAATATCTAATTACAAAATCCGTTTTCTTTTTTAACAAATATGCATTGTTAAGCATTAGCACTACAGGTATAGCTAATAAACAATTTACAACACAAATGTACAACATCTTCAAATTTTGAAAATTGGGGGCGCTCTTCATAAAATGTTCTGTGATTGCTTTAATTTTTTGACCCTTTAGTGATAAATTTGACCACTTTTTCGGGGTAGTTGTGCTAGTTGACTACTATTAATAAATTGATTACAAAAATGATATTATTGACCTGTCAAACTAAGAATTCTTATTATGTTGATTTTTGTGATTTCAAAATAATAATAAGGTATTTATCCAGAACAGCTTTTTAAGTTTTATATAAGGTAATGGAAAGCTACAGATGCCAATAATGTTAAAGAAAAGTCTGTATACAAAATTTTCGTGTTTAGAACTTATACAGACGTTCTTTAATTTTGTATCGATGAAGAGTGTACTGCAATAATATATGCTACCATTTCATATACCTAACCCTAGTTAAACCATGGGGTTATTAAGTCCAGAGGTTAAATCACCCGTCTGGAGCAAAACAAATCTGTGCACTTTTTTGATAGACGTATAACAGCCTTTGTACCAGATTATATGGACCCGCCGGGGCTTCAACCAATTATTCACAAACAGGACCCCAGCTAGATTTGACTTTGGCGGCCGTGTGACTCATTTTTCAAAATGGGCTGCCCCATCACATTTTAAATGTCTCATGAACACTGATTTTTTGTGTCTATGCCATGTTTTGAATGCAATGTATTCAGATTTTGACAATTTAAAAAATATATATATTCTGGCAGTATTTTGTTTCCAATAATGCCCCAATTTTGCCGAAAATTGACAATATTGTCTCGTTATACCCTAGCTCAAAAATTATTGACGAGATTTTGGTGTCTATATGTATGTGTTTTGAGATTAAGAAATCCCATATGACGGGTACATGTTGAGATAGTCTCGTGCTCGTGTCCGAGTCCTTTGTTTTTAATAAGCAGGCAGCCAATTGAGTTAAATCATGACCATTTACTTCGGGAATAGTCAACGTTTATACTTTTGAGTATGTTTTAAATCCTTTGTTAGATAATCGCACCAGTGGCGCGGATTACGAGTCCAGTGTTGCAGCTGCTATAGGGCCCGCTAAAATATTTTTTTTTATCTGTGGCAGTATGCCTTATGCACTTTAGAATCAACATATAAAATATACAATGAGAACAACAATAGGTAAAAATCCCAGCACAATTTCATTTACACCAAGGCAAGGATTGGTAAGTAATAAACTTTTTTTACAGAATGAGTATCCATGTCTATCCCTCCTCTTCCGAATTAGGGACTCTCGACGATAAGGGCAAACATACGATGGCCTACTCGAAAACTACTCTGTAATGTAATTCGCCACCACTCAGAGAGGAAAAATCATGTAGAATCACCTTGAATTTACATAACAAAATAATACCCAATTAAATTATACCACAAAGAGATTACGAACAAAGCTCTTTGAATAAACAAATTACTTTTGACAATGAACCATCCGTCTACTATATTTCAGTGGGGAACCTTGGCGAGTACCAGACTAAGCTAGCGCAATTAAAATCATCGGATTACTCGAGACAATCCGTCGCAATCGAATTCCCCGCGCAAAGAGAAATAAGTGGGCCATTGATTGATCACCGACCTATATTTTGCTTACACACATTTTAACCAACAGCAATAACATAAATTGATAAATTTACAATCGGTATTGATAAATGCAGTATTAAATGTGAACAGCATGTTTTTTGCAACAGACGCCCGGATTGTTTTTATTGTGCTTTTAGTGATACCCCTGATCAGCAAAAAGCCAAATTGGTTGTTATGTTTGATACCCTCAAAGAAAGAAAGGGCTCAGTGTTTATCAACACACCTTGCACAAAGTGACATAGTAGTGTCTTCCTTCCTGCCATCTACATAACAACCTTTAGTGGATAAAGATTCTGAATGATTTTTCCCAGTTAGCGAGAATAAGCCCTGTCCTCCTTGTACAAGTTGGAATCGAAAGCCAAATCTTCTCCCAATTAGTTGTACGTAGGAACCTTCTTACCCGTAATGTAGGCAAAGAGGTGGAACAAAACATCATTCACCATGAACTTCTGAAAGTCCTTGGTTGAACAAGCTTCAATAGAGATTGAGTTGAAAAGAATAGCTGTTTTAAAATAAAAATCACGCTCAAAATCGATATCTTTAACTACCTTCCTTCTCTCGGAAGCGCCTTACGGAGGGCATAATACTTAAGCAAAACGCCACCAGTACGTTGACAATACGCATAAGTGCTGAGTGGAAAAAAAGCACCCTCATATCACAAAGAGAGCGCGAATAAAAATAAAGCAGAATCACCCCAGTCTCTATAGAAGTTGTTTTTAATTGTTTAATGTTTTATTTTTTTTATTTTTTTTATTTTTGTTATAATTTCAGTGTTTTTAAGCTTATTCACAAAATTGGTTTTGTGTTGAACCAGATTTTAAAGAGTTTATATAGAAAATTGGGTAACGTTAATAACCTCCATACACACCTCGCCATTAAGTTGACTAAACCCGCATTACAATTGACACAATTCATACCCATTCAAATCTTATTATCATATAAAGTGGAATATTTTCCAACAAGCAACCTTTTTTGGTAATTGGTATATTTTATCCCTGACAATTTCAGAGCTTTAAAAAACATTTTTTAAACATTAACTCTTTATACCACCTCTCTCGTATTCACCAATAATTGTGTTACTTTCACGGCTTCGCCTACTATCAACAAATGCAAAATAAACATTTTATGAGTTTATTAATAACTTTCTCCGGTAAATTAAGAATAGTGTGCCAAGAATATAAAGTTGCGAAGCAAGAAGTTGTTTTACAATAGGTTTCCTACCTCTCATAGATAGACCCTCGCATCTTCCATGCAGCGGATGGAACACTCGATTTTAACTCATTTTATCATCCCAATTACAAGTCAAATTTTCAATAAGGGTTACTTTGCGGAAAAAGTGACGCCAAGAATTTTAACTGTGTTTAATTGGGAGCCAATTTCCAATTAACATTACCCATCTTGGAAATTATTGTTTTTTCAGAGAACCAATCCAGAGTGCATCACTTTTAGCATGATTAATGACAAACCAGAAAGGTTCGAAAAAGTATCAACATAATCATGACATTGTTAATGTCAATTAGAGTTTTTGACGAAAATTGTTGTATCGTCCGCAAAAGTGGATATCGAATTTCATTGCGCTCATAGTCTTAAATGTAAGCATAACCCTGAATTTTAATGAGATTGACGATTTTGCAAGCGAGCAATTCAGCACATATGACATAGATCAGGGATGAGATTTGGACATCCCTACGCACACCGGCACTCCACATCATGCCCCTTGAATATACCATTGTTCATAACACAATTAGAGGTATTACTGAATATAATATCATGGGGGGAAAATTTCCATTTGACCAACAGGGGCAAAATTCCTTCCTAAGTGCATAGAATATATAATCACGCTCAATGCTGTCGAAAGCCTTTTTTGAAATCTATACACATCATACTTCCAGGTAAATTAAAATTGTCAACATAACCAAAACATCTGCAAGAGAGACGGATATTTTCATGAATATTCTTTCTGCCCTTAACAAATCCATTTTGATCAGAGTCACAACAACTCAGGAAATTTTTTGCACTCATTATGCTGCCAATGCTTTTAGTTGCTATCTTGTAATTCGATATTCAACAAGCAATTGGGACGCCAGTATCGAGCGAGTCACGGCATCCTTTCCCTTGTGAATGAGAGAAAATAATGCCACGATTCTGACAGTGTAGTGACCCATACTATATGCACATTGAGTGCAATGATAACAATTTGATTGACCTTTGGCCAGAAGTGTTGGTAAAAATTTCTACAGTGAGGCCATCCATATCCTGGTTCTTGTTTCTTAGAATCCATTGAAGTGAAGGCACGAAAACTTCATCTTCTGTCAAGATACCTTCACAACTGTCGCGCTGATCGTTACTCAGGGAAGGCAGAATATTATCATGAAAAAAATTGTCTATATTCAGTCCTCAGAAATATCTAACTTACCTTTATAAATCTGTGAAATATGAAACCCTCTTCATTGTCAAACTAACAGATTGATCACTGTCAGCATTGCCATTCTTACACTTCAATTATTAATGGACTTCCAGATGCATTTTCTCTTTTCTAAATTCATAATATTTACTGCATTTTATCACCTTCTTCGCTCCATTTTTCTTTTGATGAATTTTGTAAACTTTCATAAAATGAGCATACATCACTTCATACTCCAGTTTTACAAAGAGTACTCCAGTTTACACCTGTTTATAACATGAAATTTTTAAAGTTGTAATCATCAGGGGGTTTTTCACACAGTCCTTCATAAAGTTTCCTGAGCTACATTCGATCTTTTTTAGGCTCACTCCTCCGCTTTTTGTGTTGAGAACCTTTTGCAAAGTCAACTGTAAAGGACCGAATTTTGGTTTTACACAGGTTCTCAGAATGTTTTTAGAGATAATCATTCTGATAATTAACCACACACATTCCTTCCTCCATAAGGTGATTATACCATGATTATACAAATCTTTTTGTAACCAGGAGTTGTTGAATTCCAGTAACATCAACCTTTTACAATTTTTTTTGTGAAAATAGACATAAATAACCAGCCATGATGATCGCCGTGGTGCGGCCAAAATATCGATTGTTGGTTTACAGCAATGCTCAATGACATGTGGGATAACCAAAATCAGGTAACTCATTATTGTGAGGGAATTTTGCTTCCATTGAACCTTTTTTCGTCACCATGTCTCAAACCCTCCAAATAATCAACAAGACAATTCATATTCATACAGCATTTTTTGATAATATCAGAACACGCACTATTAGGGATGTTACCTACAATTTATCTATGTTTGGGGTTCAGTACAGTGTTAAAAAAAAATCACCACCCAATAATGGTATGACCATCATACATAATGTTTCAATGATATTTACTAAATTGGGCAATAACTGCTTTTCTACAGGATGTCATTGGGTGCATAAATATTCCAAAGATTATATTCCTTCATCACTTGTTATTTTATACCAAGCATTCTTTACCATCTTATCTGCATAAAATTGTTTTAACAATCGGTCAAAACAGTGTCCATTTGATTAGAGAACCCAATTAGTACACAACCTTTGACCTATTGGTTTGTACCGACACTAGAGTAGAAAGTATCCATTATATTCTTGACCTACCCAAATATCAATAATCTTTTTGATGACAGTAAGGCTTCCTGCAGAAAACAGATATCCCACTTTTTTATTGGTTCAAGCCATAATATGTTCTTACGTTTTTTTTGGGGTTACGTAAACCACTGACGTTAAAATGTGATTAAGTTAGACATACCTGATATTGTAATAGTTTAAAATACTCAAAATGAAATTGGTAAACAACACCACATAACATAATAAATTAGAAATCACAGCTTTATTACTCAGGAGAGTTTTCTCCAACACATTAACCGGTGTGTGTTCTATTCGCGACAAGAACACCCTCCCCTCTAATATGAAAGTCACGCCTATCTCTTTTTTCTTTTTTCCGGTTGTTCAAAGTTTTCAACAGGAGATAGGGTTTTACGCTTGCTTGAGGCTTGATTTACGGAGCTGTTCCGAAGTCCATCATTGTAGATTGCCTCGTTTTAACGGACGCGTTTTAAGAGTAGGAGTTTTTTCTTTGTGTTTAGAAATATGTTTCTTGTTTTTTTTCTACTCTTTTTTCTATTCTTCGTTTTGCGTAAGAATGTTGCCTACAAGAGTCTCCTACTTTGTTCAGATTCCTTCTTGCACATCAATGTTACAGTGATTTCACCTTATCTAGTAGTTCGGGTGATCTTGCGCTATTATTTGGGTGTAGACAATGATCAATACCTCTTTGGGTCTAATGTTGAAGCTTAGCTATTCTGTCTCTTTTAAAAAACCGAACTATCTGACGAGCTTTGACTGCTAATTTTGCATTTTTCTAGTGTTTTTGAACATCTTTGTCAGATATATCACATTCATAGCTTTTATGTCCAAACACCATGCCCTAAATATTTGCTCTCAGGGCCCCCTCAGACACTCCCCTAATTGCACTAAGTGAGATTTGCATCATTTCTTTGAAGACCTCAAAGGGCCCACAACCTTAGCTGCTGACAGGGCCTTTTCCTTAAATCCGCCCATTGAAATCGCACTGTATATCCTTAACAAGATCCATGGTAATTGTTAAACTAAAATCTGAAAAAAGACCTACCTGGCACCGCCATTTTCAATAAAGTGTGGACCCTGGGACGAAACGAATTCTTTTTGTTGCAACATCCCAATACTATCTAAAATGATCAACTAAAAATGCATCCACCTTAGTGTGGTGTGGATTGGAAAGTGAACCAGAGTCATACCATACAGGCAGGTCTGGTACATATGTTATTCGCTGTTGATCTCGCGCGTTTTGAAAATGGCACCACTTGAAGGTTGCCTGTTTTAATGTATTTAATTATATGATTTTCTGAGGGGTAGACATACTAACTATGATAACATATCAATAAAGAGTGAATTTTTGTCTTAGTATAATATTGCGATACAACATACTTGCCTGTTAGCAATCAGTTGGTGTTCATAGAAAGGTCCATTTCATTAAATGGTCACACTTGAAGCGTTGTACATTTCAGAACTATATCTCTTACAGACAGCCGTCCGGGTCTGCATCCTTTCGTACATCTACAACTCATGATACGCTACTCCATTTTAAAGAGTCATCCATTACATTTGCATTGTGTCTTAGACTTTTCGAAGTCTGGCTGGATTTGGCAACTCTGGGCTTTGATTGTTTGACGCCATACAGATGAACCTGGCCACTCTTTTGCCCTTTCAAAATAGATGCATAGGCTAATGCATCGTGTGTTAGTGGAATGTGTCCAATCTCTATGCCTTTTTTTTGAGTGATATAACATCTCTGCCAATACTATTAACGGATGTTAAATGGGCTTACTGGAAGTTTTGGCGAAACGAAACGAAACGAAACAGACTACCCCATTGGATTCACGCTTTATTCATGCCGGTATCCCGTTATGCATACATACGGAATAAACGTGTAATTCCATGGGAGTTCTGTTCGTTTCGTTCGCAAAATACATTAAAGCCATTTTTCAATATTGAACTACAAGCCCCTGAAATGGAGTCTCTGAAAGACTGAAAATCGAATGTTTGACCACCAGAGACTTTAGATCTTATTCGTAATGTATACAAATCCTAATATACTAATTTTTTCCCCTTTCCGTCTTTAAATGTTTTAATTAGGAAATATTACAATGTAATTCTGTGCATTAACTTAATTGTATAATATTACTGGCTCGGGACAATAGTGGCATTTGAATCCTTCTTCCCGGTGGTCTCCAATGTTTGTACTCTTTTTATTGCCATATCATTGTATTTTAAGTTCTTTTTAATATACAATTTTCCTGTTTGGTCTTTTGATCATAGAGGCTATTCTAATAAACCCAAATACCCTTTTACTATACTCGGTGTTATGGACGTAGGGTTATTGTAAGGTTCAAGCTCACTACTATATGGCGCCAATAAATCATCTCATCTCAAAAGATTCCAGCGCTGTAAGTGTTCGCATGCGGTCGTGACCTTTTGATCACTCTTCATTGATTGCCTGCTTAGGAACGTATCAGATACAAATTCCTTCTTAATGTGTATAAGTCTCTTCACTGACAGTCGCATCATACCTTACTGATGTTTAAATTTTGTTAATGTATTGGCAGAGTAATTTCTGCATGGTACAAGAACCGAGGCTATGGTCTTCTCCTTTATGTTACACACAACGGCTTGTTTTCCTCGTACCAATCGTAATTTAAAACGACAGATCATTCGACGTAATTGGTCCTAGGCTGTGGAACAAGCTTCCCGTTAACATTAGAGAGGCACCTTCCACCGGTTTCTTTAAACGGCCCCTGAAAACATACGTATTTCCTGATGTTTAAAATTGTCTTAACTTTGGATTTGCTAGTTTTGCTTATTATGCTGTATGTCCTGTTTGTATTAATTTCGTATTTTAAGTATTGTTGTAAGGTGGCTCGGTGTTCTCTGTAGAGCGCCATATAAATTATTATTATTATTTTCAAGATGATAATAAAAATCTCAATTCTTTGAGGTAACTCTGGTGGACGAGGCTGTGGATCAGATGTTTCTTAGGTATAAGCAGCGATTGTTTTGAGTGAAACATGGAGAAACATCAAATTCTGTATTTGGTATTTTGTTACTTGCTCTAGGCAGAGACATAACCTACTAGTGTTGGCCTTGAAATCCTTGTAATTTAAGCCAAGGCATACTTTTTAATCTGATTCTGTCATGGTCCTATCAGTGCGAACAAAATTCATTTGAATAACCCCAGACTTAGAAGCGTAATATTGTGTCATCATGGCTGTAAGTTTGTTCGTCAAATCACAATATTATTTATCTTTGTTTATTCTGTACTGGTGTAACCCCAATCAGGCGGTTTAGTGTATAATTTGAGTCGTCATCGCTGTCTGTCGATTTGCGGGAGATGTATAACAATTGCTCAAATACTCATTTTTCTTCTATTTGGTGCTTTGGTTCATACAGTAAGGTAGTTATATGGACTTGTAAATAGGTATAATTATTGATAGTATTCTGATGGTACAACTAAGGCTATGCTCTCCTTCTGATGTACACTGGCTTGTTATCCTCGTACCACGCGTAATTTAACGACAACAATTCGACGTAATCATGGTATTGTCTATGCATGTGGACAAAGCTCCCGTTAACATGGGAAGGCACCTTCCACCGGTGGTCTTTAAACGCCCCGAAACATACGTATTTCCTGATGTTTAAAATTTTTTAATTTGGATTTGCTAGTTTTCCTTATTATTCTGTATTCATGTTGTAATATTAAATTTCGTATTTTAAGTATTTTGTAAGGTGCTGTGGTCTCTGTAAGAGCGCCATATAAATTATTATTATTATTTCTATGATATCAAAATCTCATTCTTTTAAGGTAACTCTGGGGTACGAATCTGTTGGATCACTATTGGGGTGTGCTTAAGGGAATAAGCAGCGATTTTGTTGATTGAAACATGGAAAAAATCATCAAATTCGTATTTTGGTCTTTTGTTACTGGCATAGACATAACCTACTAGTGGTTGGCTTGAAATCCTGTATTTAGCCAAGTCCGTAACTTTTTATCTGATTCTGTAATGTCTATACGTTCGTATCAACTCAGTGTGAATACCCCAGACTTATAAGCGTAATATTGTGCATCATGGCCTGTACAGTTTGGGCGTCAAACCCAAATATTATTTATCTTTGTTCATTCTGTTCTGGTTTAAACCACAATCACCGGTTTAGGTGTAGATTTTGAGTCGTCCTCGCTGTAGGGTCCCTATTTGCGGGAGATTGTTAACAATTTGATCAAATACTTCATTTTTTCTCTAGTTGGTGCTTTGGTTCCATACAGTAAGGTAGGTATATGGAAATTGTAATCTGTATATTTGATTTGTAAGCTACAAGTGCCTTTCTACATTTTTTGTATTCTCTCGCATTATCGCTGCTTATCCCTTTATATTATTGTCATAATTGGTTTAGTTGACCTTGATTAACATGGTATAGACCAATTCAATTTTGATATTTGTGTCTATCGTTTGAATTGTTATAGTCGCATATTAAGTGTGTGCCAATGTCCATATTTTCGATCCCAAAGTGCACGATTTTTTTGCTTATCCTCTGGACTGTATCTAAATTTGCGGCGTCATATTCTGATTTTTTGTTTATTCAACTTATGAACGGTATATCACACTGTGGGTATATTCAATATAGGAACAACTATGCCGTATAATGGTATGTGATACTTTATAATAAGATCAATAACTAATATTGACGTTTGTTTGTCTGTTTTGTTATCTATAGAAAGTATCAACTGTGATGGGTACTTATGCAATTCTCCTAACCAGTTTAATTTTACGCCGTGTGTACCAGTCATGAACGTGTGTGACAGAAAAAGGGACTGTCCATCCGGGGATGACGAATCTCTTTGTCGTGAGTCCTTAAAGTTGAATAATTTAAAACAGTTGCAGTTACTTTTAGACCAATGTGAATTATCATCAACTCCGTGGTGTTATTTCAACACCATTATAGTGTTAGTATTTATTTTATCGGTGTAAGGGCAGTGTTGGATGTCTTTCAAATACCGATCTCATTTTGAATTGGGGCGAATCCAAAAACATGGCTTAAATGGCTCGGCGTTTTCTTTAATTTACTATGTACATTTAAAATCAGCCGTGTTTTGGCGCGAGCTAAGCAAGCGAAAAAAAAATAGACTATTTTTATCCAGATTTTGGTATGTTTTTTTTTTTAAGTCGGGTGCAAATAATAATAATAATAAAATAAAAGAAAAGAAAAAGCAAAACACAAATAATAAAAATTAGCCTGGCCGATATTACTCCAAAGGTTGCGACCTTATCTGGTTACTTTCACAGCTCACGCACTGACAACTGCGCAAACGCTGAGCATGCGCAGTTCACTTGGTGAGTAAAATAGCCTGATAATTGTTTGCGCTGCACAGATCGTCATTTAGGTCGTGTTAAAATCGGTGTTAAAACTTCGTTCAAATTTGTATTGAAATAACATCCATTGGTGTTTAAAATAAAGACAAAAAAGGTGTGTACACTTAAAAGGTGTACAACCTAGAGTTGAGTTAGTTTGTTTCACCTGGATTTATAAGGAAACACTCCTTTAAGGGTGGGTCGAAAACCGTGTCCACCCACTTTGCTCCATCTCAGAAGCAAATTCGTATTTTTCTCATCATCCCAGTGAAATTGTTAGGCCCAGGTAATGTTGCAGTGAAGTATGAACGAACCTTTACAGAGGTGTCAAATCTCACTAACCACCGGCCTGTCAATGGTACCACCCGGTTCTTTCTGGTTGGAGCTGGTTTCTGTTGTTTTACACAGGGTTTCGTGTACATAGACGGCTCAAAAAATTATAACTAAGTCGAAGACAAGCATTTAACTTGTATTATATAAAAGATAATTGTCATAGAATTACTTGTGGGCTGAAAAATTTGAAGAAAAAAATCACCCATGGTTTCAAAATGCAACAAAACTTGCAAGTTAATGAAAATTTGGCTGAAAAATCCAAGATGGCGGCCATGAAGCTATTGTTTTTCAGGTGCTCACAAAAATAGTCATCAGAAGAAAATTAAGTGGAAGACAAGCCATTGACGTGTTTTATATGAAAGATAATTGGATAAGAATTAAAGACTCCAAAAATTGAAGAAAAAATTCGTCTTTGGTTTCGAAATCCACAAAATATAAGAATATTGGTCAAAAATCCAAAATGGCGGATATGCAATAAATGATCAGGTCCGAACTCTGTGTAATTTTAACCAATGATACTCGGTTCACCCGCCACGAACCACCAGATGAGGTTTGAAACCACCCCTTACGAGTCTTGTAGACTGCGAAGGAAGGAGTGGTATGTTTATGTAATTCAAACGTTTGTAATAATAACAGTTTTATTTGTTCAAAAGGCAAATTATGTTCTGGTCTAACCATTGTAAAGCCTGTTGTGAAAGAAATAGTCTTTACTTAATATGTCCTGGGCCTGATTTATGTTCAATATCCATTTATAGGAAAACAAACCTAAAAAGGCCTACTTTATGAAGCTTAACTTGCAGAAAATTTTACGTATTCTCTCGCTCTCTCTCTGGCGCGCACAGAAACTTACACAGGATTAGGATTCAGTAATACATTGTAATGTAAAATAGTCGCGCTCATTCAGGTATTCTTTGTTTAAAATACTCCGACAATTTTCTGTAATCGTGAAAATTGCAAGGTATTTCATTAGGGCATTGTTGGATTTTTATATTTATTTTATTTTTTAGATATTTGGGGTGCCCGTTTGGTTGCGAGTGTACCTACTCAACAACCAAACACGTGATCTTCTCGTGCAGTGTGTTAAAGGATGGAATGGCGTGACCGTCAAAAATGCTTCTAAAACCACCCATATTATGTAAGTCACACCAATAAATTTCACTAATTTTAGCAACCTGTCATATGCACCCTGAATAATTCCTATTCTCTTAAAACATGTTTAGAAATTCTGGACAAACTTGTGTTTAGAGGGTTAACGTTTAGCATTTAAACACAAAACTTGTGTTTAGATATGTTTAAATACTAAATGTTTGTCCAGAATTTCTAAACACATTTTAGAGTGAATCTATACACACCGCAATTTAAATGGTAAATTGCCTAGTTACAACATAACACACCCACCACAGATAACAAACATACTGGCGTGGACTTTTTCAGAATCAGAAAATTATTGAGCATTGTTAGTGAAATTTCCTGTAATTGATATATTACTTCCTATTTTTTTCAGGTTGCTGAGTGGTGCATATTATCCAGTGTTACAGCAAGGAATGTTTAAAAAAAAACAACATTTTGATCTCAGATCATTTGTAAGTATAAAATATACTACCGACATGTTATATAGCGTCCTTTTCCACAGGATACAAAGCGCTGTTGCCTATTATTATTACGCTGCCTTCAGGTAATCGTCACAATCATTTCGCTTCAACCTAGGCCTGCAGCCGCCAGCGTACATGCCTATCAGCACTTAGATTGTAATATCCCCCATAACAGCTACCGATATATCGCTTGGGTCGACGAAGCAGTGAGGTTAAGTGCCTTGCCCAAGTGCACAACACATTGGCCACAGTGGGGCTCGAACCCACAACCTTTGGATCATGAGTCGGCAGTAATATCACTGACCACATGTGCCCTCTATGGTACACTATGGAAATGTCCTCACGTATCTTTAGAAACGTTTTGGCTGATCTTGACCCCAATTTTGTCGTAATAGCTAGGCCGTATTTAACATGATTAAGGTTTAAGACAGTGTGAAACTCACAAGAGATTCGGTGGACCCCAGAAACATCTCTTACCAAACGCTAAACATTGTACTTTGATTTTCGGGCTGATTTCTGCCATGATTAAAGTTGTTCAAGGTTTACAATATAACTCGACAGATTTTGCCTCATGACGAAGGTCATATTAGAATAATTATTATTAAAAAAATACGTATTCAAAATGACAAGACATCTTGTCAGAGGGGCACTTAATAGAATTCGTATTTGAAATGGTCAACTGTTAAATCGGGCGAATTCCTTTATAACCTACAATAAAAAATGAGACGTCTTGTATGCACAAATTGCCAGGTACACATGTTTTGAACACATTTGTTTTTGTTGCGGACTTTTGAAATTTCATTTGACCTTTGACAGTTTTGACCCTTGGACAAGATAACTTGTCTTTTTGAATCGGCATTTTCAGAGTGTAACGTCAGACTGTCAAGGGATTAAAATAGTCATTTACAATTTGTTTGAAATCGATGCACTTGCCCCACGCTTCCGTAGAAATGCATTATAATGGCTGTATTATACAAAGACAGAGTTGAATAGCTTTGTTTATTGGCTGTATTTATCACGCTTGTTTCTTATAAAGAGCGTCGGCTCAGTCACGACGTAGCCCATATACTCATTCTAGCCTATCTTAACCAGAAAATGTTATTAAAATATACAAAAAATGCACAAATTGAACTCTATAATAATAAGTAAATTAAGTAAAATTGTAGCCAAATTACGTAACTTTTACCTAAATTAAGTAAAATTTTCATAAAATTTTTATGATTAGGGTTCTCTTTTTACATAATTTATGCATGTTTCTTTGCATATTGATATTGTAGGCATGTATATATGTATGCCGTTTGTTTGCAGAGCAATGATTAACAATAGTATTGAGCAGATTAACTTTGGAGCCTTTGCTGGACTGGCCCGACCCCCTGACATGGTTGAAGTAGTCAGGTCTCATATTCTCATGCAAACCCTACTAACCCCATAAAGTAATAATATCTGGCTGTACGATTTTACACTGCTCTTAATGAGCCTGATCGGTTTTATCACGGACGAACAATTATGAAGTGATTTGAGGCCCGAAAAATGAAAATTATAATGCAATTGGACGCTCCACGGCATCCCATCCCATCACCCTAACTTTTTCCAGGCCCTAAAACTTCAAGATTTTGTCAGTGGCCGGCCGTGATGAAACCTGTGTAGAATGTAATTATGGTCCGGCGTACTCATAGTCCGGGAACATGGTGAACAATAGGGCAAGTCGATTCAGTTGACTCTTCACGCAACATTAGTTTCCGCTTATTTTCCGTTATCGTCTATGGACCCCGGACTATGGCTCGCCGCGGACTATATCTCTTTTACACCGGTAGGTAGCCTATAATCCACTTTTTACAAAACTGTTTTGTGAAATCATTTAGTACAATGATGTACCGTTAGTAAATGCTTATAATTTTAACAGATTTCTTAATTTTCTCTGCTGTCAAAATGGACCAATTGTCGATTTTGTCTCCCCAATGCCACACGACCAAATACAAATACAACCATCAGTTCCTACTGGTTTATACAATAAATACTATCAAGTATTATTTATAGACTGTTTTTTTTAAACCTAAATCAACTGCAATAAAGGTGTCATTTAACAGATTGATTTGTTAACAAATTTATATTTCTACATTTTATTGGACAGAGACCTATCTGACAATCCCTACAAGTTGGGCATAGGTGGTTCTTTCAGAGATCTCCTTCGTCTTAAAGGCTCTGTAAGTTACATATGTGTAATTCGAAAGTCTGGTTTGTGTATTAATAGTTAATTGGTAGTACAAACATGTGTTAAAGTTACAGACAAAAGCTTTAAAATTTTTTCAAAATGTAACAAATCGCGCCCCCTATTTTTCATCAATGTGCATATTTTTGCACTGTTGTATTGGACATCTTGTAGTAAGGCCCTGCGAGTGGTAAAGCGTAACACGCTGTATTTGTCAAGAAATTAATGATTTTTATACTTTGTTTACTAATAATCTGACTTTTTTAGGTCTAAAAAAAGTCTTAAATGGCATCTTCAGACCGTTTTTAAAATGTGCAAGTGTGCATGTTTTTTTTTTACAAGAACAGTAATATAAGCTGACGATATGACCTAACACTAGTGTTTAAGACACAGGAGCATCTTTGAAAAAGGCTGATTGTGGCTGTAAACAAATTATAATGATATGTGTATTTAGGTTTATTAAATGATGAGGTCTTGAATAAAGAAACCATTAGGCCCAAAAAATTGTTTTGTATTGGAGTACCTCCCTACCCTAATTTTGAAATCAAGCCCTGTACCAAAAGTATACCTCCCCATTTTTTTTATTGATTTTTTGAAAAATCGTTATTTTTCAAGTTGTTTTACCCCCTGATTTTTAAAACCGATTTATGTCAATATTTTTTTTTGTTTTTTGTGTTCTGGTTGTAATTTCGGCAACTTCTCTTTAAGATTGTCAATAATAAGAGTCGAAGTATCAATATTAATAACATACATAGACTATATGTGTGATGATTTTGATATGAGTAATGCATTATTAAACATAAAATTAAAAAAAATCCGCCCGCCCTACCCTATTTTGCACTGGCCGTTACTCCAATACCACATTTTTTTGGCCTTCATCGTACCATCATGTGTGAATACACTTCTTTGTCGGACCTTAAGGCTTAAGGGTAATGTTCAACCAAGTGCTTTGTTTTTACACGAATTTCTGAATTTTTGCACCATTTTACTACAACACGGATTTTCTCAATTTTCAATTTCGCAAAATTGGCAAATTTTTTATTTTTATTAACTGTAATGTAAATGTAGAAACAGAAATGTTTTACTTTCCTACGATAGCAACCGGTCTTCTCTAGGGACGGTTTTCTCAATTTTTCATTTTCCGTTTCTAAAGAGATTAGCCAATATATACTCAAATTTTGGAAAGAGGTAAAAATCACACTTTTTTGACTTTTTCCCTTATATTTCGAAAATAAGTCTCTATTTTTAAAAAAACTGTAAAAAAAAAACCGTCTAGACAAATTTGTTCTTGTTCCTAAAAATAACATAGAAATCATGAAAATTAAAATTGTTTTTGTTATGTTTGTCTGAAAAATTTTGGGCAAAATCATGTTTTTTTTAGTATTTTTCTTCAAAATACGGAAGTTTACACTGATCTATGCCATCATCGGGTTCATCGTCCATTTTCTTTCTAGAAATGTAACTTTTACAGACAATAATAAATATTTGCGAAGTTACAAACCAAAATAGATACTCGGGAAACTCAAGTTTGACACTGCCCTTAAGTCGCATCCCATTACCATGATTACTACGGTAGTTTGTATAGACGTTCAAGACGAATGATACATATTGTCTGTTTTGTAAAGTTGTTAAATCTTAGAGTCAAATGACTTGACCAGTAATTGGGAAACACAATAAAATTAGCATTAAATGAACGTAAGAGACAAACCCCATCAAATTATTTTTTTTAATTGTGGCTATTTTATCCCATTTAAAACATAAAACAGCTCCTACTTCCCGTGCAGATTCCTGTCAACCAGCCGTCATTTACAAAGAGGGGCTAACATTAACCGCATTGACACTTCAAAGGATGAAAAACGTGTGGGCGCACTATTTTTAACTTATTATCCAAATTCCCTTTAAACTCAAATATCTTCGATCGAACGCGTCAACCTTCACCTTTAACATTCGTGCTATATCTTTCATGTACAGTCTTTCGAATGTACCGATTCGGAAATCCAAAAGTACGCTTTCGTTGGTCTTCGCAGATTGTCAACAAGTAAGTCAAAAACTTCAGTCAGAGGTCATTGTGAACATTCTCTTAAAGTTACCTTGATATAGGATAAGAAACTGTCCGTTATCAGAATCAAGATGTAGCAAGGAAATGCAAATAAATGGCCCTTATCATGACCCTTATGGCATTCACTGATAATTTTTCTTCAGGGAATGCATCTTGAGTAAAGAGCTAAGGCAAATGAAAGACCAGTTCCTATGCATCTAAAAATGTGTGGCACCATTGAACAATTTTCTATCGACTAGTAAGCCAAAGGTACGCCCAAGCTAATCACGGCATACACAGATGCTTACGAACCTGGTCGTACAGTCTGACTCAGAGATTTCGAAATACTCATTTTTTTGTGTAATAATGAAAATTAGTCAACTAGAACTAAGATAGTAACCTAAAATGCACAATTCCTAAATATTTGAGATGAATGGATTTTTTTCGTTTTGATGCAGTAAACATGTTATGTGTAGCATTACGTCCCATAGGATACTGTGTAAAATCAAAATTTCCGGATCCGGAATTTTATAACAAAGTTTGTGATTTTCTATATGAAGGAAGTCGATTTAAGCTTAGCAAATTCACACAGGGATTAGTATATGACCAAGCATTATGTACATGCAAAAAAACACGATTGTTTTGGAAATTGAGGGCGCCCTACTCAGGAAATCTCTGAGTCGGCCTTAATGGTAGCAACCCGTCCATACTTAGAGGTCCAAATAGGGTCTTTTTGGGGATAAATGCCTAAAACGTCAAGATATAGATTCTATTGAAGGGATAATTTCTGCAAAGTATATCCGTGAATAGATTGGAAATTTTCGCCTCAATGGAAATCTTTGAGTTACACTCGATAAATAAGAAAAAAGTGGGCCCTTTGGGCGGCAGGCACGGCGATAGCATGTAGGGTCTTAATGGCCCTCACATGCAACAGACCCCAAAGTACAGAGCCCATTCAAATACCGTTTGCGTCATTTAAAGGTGCTTGCCCGATTTATATATTGTATCTCTACTTTGATATAATATGAGCGGGTACTTGCATATACGCCCCGCAAGTACCGTGGGAAATAAAACTTGCGGTGTTGATGGTATAAGCCAATAAAGGGGGTATTGCAAAGCCCAATTCAAATACTGTGTCTATAGTGATGTTAACCATAAAATCGGGTGTTTTTTGTTTATTCTTTGGGCCTGCAATGAAATGGAATTGAGGGCCTCATTTCAGGACGACAATAGAAAATACATTCTTTCAGTTCTATATCAAAATCGATACTACTCTCCGGGTAAATCAGGGGTTATCCCAAAGACGACGGAACACACACCTTTTAAAGCCAACAGACCATGCAATTTTACACAAAACGATTAGTTCATGTAGTCTGCGTCCTCAGTACCTTTTGGTCTAATTGTTTTTTTAAAACCTGCTTAGCTGATAGTCAATTTTCAAAAACACAACACTGTTGATGGTGCGTGAGAAATACAATATTGATATAATATTGGATGGGTGAGGTTGATAACCGAAAAATAGCGCCCGGAGCCTAGGGACGCACAACCCCCGCCGCCGCGCGAAGTGGTGGAAGCCTGCTGCTAAAAACTAACACGGGGCGGATCCGATCTGCTCTTTCAGTCCACGTGTCTGGTAATGGGTATTTAGCCGGTGACACTTTTTTCAGTTTGTCGATGACTTATGGACCCTCTTTCAGATTCATGCGGGGACAATTTGAATATTAATTATCTAAAGAACAATATACAGATGTGAATCTTAAAAAGGAATTTTATTATGGTAATAACAGCACAATTTTTGGAAAAAATTAAAGATTGATACGCACGGACTATTGATTGATTGGTTTATTATTTTGCTTAGGTGGACCCATTCAGGTAAAATGACCGTGCTACGTATCACTACATTGAAAAATAAAACAAAACCCGAGTTATCGTCTCATCGTACGTCGGTTTTTTTTGGAAATCTGTAGGGAAAAGGTAAAAAATTTTGTTACTGTTTAGACCATAATCTACGGTGTCTTTGGAATAAAAAATAATTTAGTCACTGGGGTTTTTTAAGGCGAGGGGTCAGTATGTACAGATCTTGTTTTAACATAGTCGGATGTATATCTATCGTCGCCCTCCCGAGAGCACACTGATATCTGATACCCTGACCACGGACCTGCTACCTGACACGTGACACCAAACTTTTCATATCGTTACAGATTCTAAACTACAATCGCAAAGCAGCACGCATTCTGTATCTCGTTGTCACGCGTTAATCGATCAAGATGCTGAGACTCTAAATGTGGTTCTGGACAGGGAGGGTAGGAACGATCTGTGGATTGGGATTGGGGATTCCCACCCGGTAATTTGTGATACTGCTACATGCATTTACTTATGGCAGTCTCGGTCCCAGTGACATTAAAAATCATCTCTTAACCCTTGTCAAAAGATCTTACGTAATATCCTGAGTAAATTAAGAAAACAATAGAAGTTCACATCAATCATGGCTTACTGTTAGATACTGTGCATACCTCAACACTCCAGAAAACTTCCCATGCAAAAAGTAATCTTATCACAATAACATACTATCCCCTTGAAATTACGCGCCATGGCTACAGAACTATGCCCTCTGTAGCCATGCGCACAAATACACTCTAATATCAAAACAGCCAAATTATAATTATGATACACCCCAAACCATTGGCACTCCTGGGTCAAATGTCGGGAGCGCGAAGACGAGACTGATAGTTTCTTGACAGCGGGACGTATTTTGTCTATCAGCCAAAAAAGCCATCCCATATTATATGCAAGA
>JAMKCH010041682.1:0-12664 GCA_023653785.1 Ophioderma brevispina
GTGGATTTTCTGTAACCCACAACAGAAAATCAAAGAGTGAGCTTCTCTATGGAGGCTACTGTATTAGGAAAAGCACACAAGTTTCCTTTTCTCGGTAGATGCCCTATAAACAAATAGGTGCAAATTTAAAGAAAAAATGTATCCTCAGACAACTCTCTTTGAGGGCCCCTTCTTTAAATCACAGTTGGGTTTTGGCAATAAGTTATTCACAACAGAAATTTTAAAGCAACTCCATTTTGTGCAAAAGTATTGTAAGCATTTCCTTAATGATCCCCAGGTGACCTTTAACCTCAAAGTTCCTAATTTCGTTTTATGAAGATTTATCCGAAGAAAAAAAGAAAAATTATTTTCCCCTGCTGAAGAATATTTATTTAGAGCCCATTGGACCGTATCTTTGTTTTGGCTATTTACATAAAGCCGTAGTCCTAAGACAATCAATTACGCTGCTTTCTGGGCCATTGTCCAATGGGCTCTTTCGGTTCCTCACGGGCTTTGCAATTGTTTTATCTTTCGTCACATAGCATCCGATCTGCGTAGGAGGAGGTTGTAGTTTTGATCATTTGACAAAAAAACTGTCTTTTTACCCTCCCACCTCTCACCAGTTAAATTTGTGTGTTGGCGACATGTAGGGGCAGAAGTGTAGACGTGAATTCAAGACATTAACATGGGCAATTTATCTACAGGCAACTGTGTGAACGAGCCAGAGGTATTTGACTTCAGGCGATCAAGCACAAATTAGGCTCAATGTATCAATTTTATAATTAGTAACATTTTGCCTTTAAATTATATGTCCACGAGCAGATCAAGGTTATATCATTCTATAATTTAGCTCAAGCGATCCTAGGGTATTTGACTTCAGGTTAATTCCGCTCAAATACAGCTAATTTGTATTAATTAAAATATTAATTTTGCTTTGCTTCAGATAATGTATGTGAGCAAGCCATAGAGGTATCTGACTTCAGGCTTTTGCTGTTATGACTATTGTACCATTTATGTTTAGAAGTTCCTTAAAAAGGTATTTGACTTTGGGAATCATTTTATCTCCACTTTTGGCTCACAGATTCAATTTCATTTTTAAAATATCTCTAGTCTGATGCGGGAGCGGGGAGGAGGAGCGGAGCGGTAGGAGAGGAGGAGAGGAGCGTACCGGGCAAACTGTTAAATCTCAATTTTGTAATGTCTACTCAATTTTCATTAAAATGGATTCTTGAGGAAATTGTTTGGGCTTGTATTAAATACCCATTATAATTCATTTGTAGGATTTGAATAGGGGAATCTGTCTCCAAGTCTTTGCAATTGCAATAACAAGAGTGTATTAATTTACATTAGTAGGCTTTCATTATTTTACATATGTGCTTTACAAATCAATCTAAATTAGGTTAGAGGAAGCTGTCCTTATGCCTAGGATAACAATTTGGGTATTAAAATTGCATGTGGCTTGCAGATGGCTTGAATAGGTAGGTAGGTAAGGGGAATCCGTCTCCCAAGAAACCTCTGTCCTATTCAAATATTAATCTGCCATTTCAAGCCTTGTTCTAAATTTATGCCTTTGGTTTGGAGCACCTGCTATTATTGATAAAGGACTATACGCCTACGCAACGCTGTGATTCACTTAGCAAATTTTTGTCTCCTCCCATTCTATCTTCTGTGGACAATAACCATTATGTCCTCCTACAAAAAAGTTTTACATCCGTTGTATCAAAAATCCACAGAGGCATTGCAAGAAACATTTTTAAATGTGACATACTAACCAAATCAACACACAAGAAAGGATCCTCCAAGCTCTGCATATTTTTTTCTGTTGAACTAAAAGAAAAAGATGAATTTGAGAATCAGACTTGTTAGCCTCTGCTGCATCCTCTCGTCAGCAATCACACAGGTGACCAGCTTTATTTTTTACTAACAACAAGGGAGGCTAAGTTGTTCTATGATGGCAAAAATTCTTACAATTTTATTCAACAAACTATATAGTACTATTTCTTCTCAATTATTGCAGATTTTTACCTAACTAAATACTTGAAGGCTTTCAGTCAAAAATCAATCAGTCCCTTGTCACATTACAATTGTGGCCTTTGATTTGGTCCGACCATGTACATTGTCTTTGCGTCAATGCTACATGCTGTATATTGTCTAGAAAAAATGAAATGCAGTTATAGCTATCCTCAATGTTTAATTAAGAATGGAGAATGCAGCCAGCTAATTGTTCTATATTGTTACTTATACAAGCAGGTGGTAGAATGGTGTGTGAATGCAACCCCCTCTTTGTATTTTGAATAGTGTGCTTACCGTTGATTGTTTCTTTTTCTCCAGAATAATATTTTCTCAGGGTGCTTGCGTGTCCCCAGCGGGTCCTCCTAGAGCAAGGTACTAGATAGAGTTTCTCCATCATTGACCTCTCCTACTTCAGTGGTTCATTTGGTTGGTTAAAACGACCTATATAGGCAAAATAGAGAATTACATAAATAGCCACAGGGTGACCCACACTATATCCAATGTAGTGATTTTTAAAATGGGCATCTCTTTTAAATCATTTTTTGGTTATAATTTTTCCATTGCAACCATAGGCACAAACTGCCTAAACACCAGGGTGCTCCATGACATAGAAGGAATCAAGGTGGGAATAAGCACTCCATATCCCAGCAACTTCAACTTTCAACTATCAACACGTTTTATTCCTAAAAATCATATGACACCAAAACCAAATTACATAGACAAAATTTATGGAGGAGTTTTGACCAAAAGGCCAATGAGGCCAGACTGGGGGTCAACCCTGAAGTATGGTTACCACATCTTAAGATAAGGACATAACAAATCACCAACACAAAAAACACAACAAAAAACGGCTCTGCACCATGATTTCAATTACTCAAATTAGAATCAACAGCATTTACATATAATAAAATAATGCAAAACTATTCTTTATATTGTTGAAATAAGTTCACGTTTATATTGTTTGCGAAAGTGGAGGTAACTGATTTCGAATTTGTAGATGTTTTCCTCCCAAATTGTTCCACAGAATAGGGCGCAGATGGTCGCACGGATTGATCAGTAAACTTTCTCTTATTTCTCGTAGATTGTATTGTTGATATTCTCGTGCGATAACTTGTGAATGTCATACCGTTTACTAAAATAACCTTTAATTTTGACTCTTTTTTAAAAAAAAATGGATATTTTGTACAATAAAGATACCAAGCTCTAATTTGTATATATCTCCTATATTTAATGCATTATATCTGGCAATAAGGGTGCAGTGTGGCTTCTAATACTCTGCTTATTTTGATATTGTCCCTCACTGCCCATTTTTGGAGCTCTATTAATTTATCTAGGTAAGTGTACAAGTATTCCCCATATTAAGATTCCATAATTTTATATAAGGCAACATTAAGATGTACAATATAGGGAGAGTAAAGTAATACATTCCGTATAAAGTGTTTTTAATTTTTGTTTAGTACCCATGTTTCTTCTTGAATGGTTTTGGATAGATTAATCATATGACTTTCCACCAGTAAGGTTTTTCCACCTATCAATACACCAAGAAATTTAGTATACTTTACTCTTTCATTCAAAAAGAATCGTGTGTTATCCAATGCTATTTTGTTTCCATTGTCATTACCAGTCGAATCACCCTCGAATTGATATTCGGTGTACCCAATACCATGTAATCTGTTTTACTGGCGTTTACTGATAATTTATTGGCTTTGAACTCATTGCTTATTTTCTCTTAGTTCTTTATTTTCAAAACTCATCTTGCGGGCAATGTCTTGTGGCTAATACATATGTGGTAGCGTTCAGCAACCAAATAAATCTAATACAGATAAGTGTTACAAATAATCGTTAATATAAGTATAAATAGCAATGGGCCTATTATCGAACCCTGGGGTACACCACAAATAATATTTTTAAGTTCAGATTCACATGACTGGATATACCATCCTGTTTTCTGTTACTTAAGTAATTCTTAAACTCAGGTGTAAACAAACTCCACGAAAACCATAATGTTCTAGTTTATGCAGTAATATCTTATGATTACTGGTGTCAAATGGTACTTTGGCATAAATCCAAAAATATTCCAATTGTAGATTCATTATTTTCTACTGCTTTGGTAAATTTAATCGAACCAGGTTTGAATAATTAGCCATGTCTGTGGAGTGGTTTTGCTCGGAAACCAACTGTTTTTTCATTTAGTATTTTATACTTGTCTATCAACAATTCCATAACACCTATTAAGACTCATCGTTTCAGTATTTTGGAAAAACAAGGTAAACTTGACACAGGACGGTAATTGGAAACATTTCGGCATCATCTTTTTTATAAATTGGAGTAAACTTTTCGCAACTTTTCAGTTTTCTTCTGGTGGGACTACAAAACAACCTTTTGATTATTGATAAGTGAATATTGTGTGTACGTGGACGTACTATTTCGTGGCGACTCTTTTTAATGATAACGATTTACCCATGTCATCATGCCCTGCCTTTTGTTTTCGATTAAACTTGTCATTATTCTTTTAATTACTTACTCCTCCCTTTTCGACTATTGGTTTCATATAGTATACTACTTGATAACCCGGGGATTATATATGTACTCATTATTTTTACCAGTGTTATGTATTTTTGCGCAGGTTTGGCCACTATTTACAAAAAAGTTTATTGAAAACATTGACTCATTTGATATTTCCTGAGGGTTCGTAACTAACATTACCAGAATCACTTTTAAATGACCTCTGTAATGAGTGGTTTTTTGTCCACGACAATTATTTGGTTAATCTTCCTCCATGTTTGTCGCATGTTATTCTTTGGGCAGCTTCAAATTTGTTAAAATAATATTGACAGCTTTGATTCCTTATTACATTCTGTAATTGGTTTTTCTGTAAGTTTTTTAAACTTTTTGAAGTCTGTCCTTGTTGGGGATTGAAGATACAGTTTATAGAGTTTTGTTTCTTTTTATGATGCTTCGTCAAACCCTTAGTAATCCAAGGTGATCTTGATTCTTTTCTATATTAGTACAACATTTTTTCAATTGAATGCATTCATCATAAAACTCAGATAACTTATCTACAAAAGTGTTTATCATCACAGCATTATTGTTAATCAGAACTTCGTTCCCTTGACATTTTGATAATGTCTCTTTTAAGTTTTGGCGATATTCCCACGATTAGAATATCTTTATATATGTATTTTTCTCATTTATAGATGTTATATTTAAATTTGTATCCAGTTTCTACGCTCGTTGCAGATGGATCGGTGATATCAGAAATTAAAATAGCTGATTCAACAAGATTCTCATTATAGTTAATATATTGTCTATATTTGTCGCAGCCGTATTCTCTGTTTATCTGGTTGGTTTATAAATGGTGGGTATCAAAGAGTGGGAATATATACAGCAAGAATTTCTGAGTTCTCTAGTCACTATCATCTTATAAGACTTCAATGTTGAAAGTCTCCCCATTACATAAAACAACTTTTTTTCTGCGCTAAAATCTTATATATTGGATCAATATCTGCGGTAAAAATCATCTATCTGCCGTATGAGTTCTGTAGAGACAACGCCAACTATATATCTTTTGGTTGTTATTTTCAATTTCCAATAAAACAAGATTCAGCAATTAGGAGTGGCACAACATAGATCTTTTCTTAATTTATATTTAAAACATTTTTTGCTATTAAATACAAACCACCACCTTTTAAAATGGCCATTCTGTTCATATACTCTAAGTTATATCCTGGACGATTGTAATATTCATGGGGTTTATCTTTCAAATGTGTTTCAGTTAGTCCTATGATTGTGAAATTAATGATTTAGACTTTTTAATACAAGCTTTAGTTTTTCAAAGTCTGAGATTGCTTCTTATATTAGCATTCATTATGGTAAATCCACCGTGATTCAGTTAACTTGAACGAAACTGATCTAAGTATGTACAACTTTTGGGGAATTTATAATTTTGGTTATCATCTAATTCTTTTGAATTACTTTCAAATCTAGTGGATTAAAGGCCATGTCGTCATATTTCTTACAGTCTATATTAATGATATTAAGAGTTTCAATCATGATCACTTATCTCCTCCTTTACAATCAGTTAAGGGCTTATTTGCTGTGATACTTGATATAACAACACCCATTCACTGGAGTTAATTTTTTCAGTGTTTTTTGAACTTTTTTTAAATAACACTTTTTATGAACATATCTTTTGCATATTTTACCTAATTATTCCTATGGCATTGTTTTATTGTTTTTAGTGCATGAACACACACATCTTGTTTAACACAGACATATAACAGAAAATAAACTACAACAATACTACAATTAAAAAATTCAAAGGTGACTCTTCAGTTTTGATTAACAACCCTTGAGATTTGTAATGGATCGTTGAACCGAATCTATGCAACGGTAACCCTTTTCGCCACCCGAAAAAAACTAGATAGATATAAAATTTGGTTACTTACTACATGTTGGTATAGCGTATAATGAATGAATAATTATATTATGCATATTAACATACAAATTAAAGCAACGCATGCATACATACCCGCATCGACGTAACGCGTACACATAACATACGCACCTGCGCACGTCGCGTCAGCTTACCGCATCCGCACGCAACAACACGCCAATACTCGATATCTTTACCTACTCATACATATTCCCATGCGTACGCCCGCCAAGCACGCATGCAACCGTACATAGGATATGCTCTATATTAAGATACATGCAAACCCATACATTCACAATTAATATTTATGTAAAGCATCCACACTCTTTTACACTGATATATATATTATATATATAGATACACATATACATACATAACATATACATACATACACACATACATATACGCATACATACAATATTCATTATCTATATATATATTCCATACATACACACTATATATCTTATATACATATAATATATAATGCTGCCGAGGCAGAAGTACATTGAAAAGACGAACAGGTATTAACATCTAGTGTTGAAACGCGTGTTTGTATTTAACTGTATTGATGGTTTATAATGATGCCAGTTGACCTTCAATGAAGAGATGCTGGCTATAACGACCTGGGGAAATCAAGAGGCAGTTTGAGTTTATGATTGGATTGAATAATACGTTATTTACGCTTAATTGATTGGCCATTAGACAAATTGGAATTAAGTTGCTACGGAAACTGAGAAGTGTGAATATATTCATACATCAACCTTGAGCATAAGTACCAAAGTAATTATGGTGATGACACCCAGCAGTGTAATATGATTTACATTTCACTTCAAATAATGTGTAAACACCTCGTTACAATATTGGGAAGAAAGGGAGGGAGAGAAGACAGAGGAGTGTAAGAAAAAGCCTGAAAAAGCGTATAAGAGAATAGGGGAGGGGGGGACATTTAATCATGAATGTAAGTTTGAATGACCCCTGGGTGACACCACTCTTAATAAATACCTAAAAATTTTGTGTTTTTGGGGAAGATTTCTTGGCCATTGATCATTATGTAACTTCAGTGTGGTAATCACAACGCAAACAGTGAAGTAACTTGTATTCTGCTATTTGACCTTACAATGGTTTCTTATAGGCTGTATGAAAATACAATACCTGCCTGTTAAAATGGTCTAATTCAGCACTTTTTGACATTTACCTGAACCATATCTCAACTTTAGGCACACACTTTTTTGTGTAATAAAAACAATTGGCTAAAGTTACATATATTTGCAAGTGTTTTTTTTCCAACCTCTGCCTGGAAAATTTAGTGGGAACTCAATGCAGATGGGGGAACAAGCTCTTGCAAAAAGGGGACAATTGTCAAAGTGGAGATGGGATAGGCCAAATTTGGCTAAATGACAGGGATCCTGCATTTTAAACTGAGATGAATATTATACTAACAGAGATTTGAGTAATCATGGATGGTTTGCAAGAATGGCAGCGTCTGGTGATGGTCATGTATTGTTATAGTCATTCCACGATTCCTTGCCTGACTCTAGACGCAGTGATCATTATTCAATACACCCCCCCCAATCAATGTATAACCTCAAGATTTGAGTGGACAGACCTAGTTGAAAAATAAATGGTGCTCACACCTGCGTGTTATTTGTCAAAAAATCTTGAACATAGTTTAGTAACTTAATGACTGTTGCATATAGCCATTCTATGACTTAAAAGGACCCACTTTGGGTAAACTCATTTGTCGACTACAGGTAGAATTTGCTGAAAATTCAATTGTATAATGACATTCTTTGATATCTTCAATGTATACTGAGATAATTAATAATGGTTATTTTTCTTTCCAATATCCCGGAGAATGAAATTACATTTATGCCAGTTAGTTCACAAATCCAGATTGTCTGACACATAATTTAATCTAATTGGCACATTTCTTTTTATCTATGAAAATGAGCTATTGCTGAATGCCAAACCATGAATGTTAATGTGAACTGGTCTTAAGAACAAGTATTTTGTTAGTCTGAATTGAAGCACAAAATGGGGTAAATAGCCTTTATGCAAGATAGCACTCTATAGAAAACCTAGGTGCTCCACTGAGCAACGTTGCGGGCCAAGTCATGGCAAGCCCAATAGACCTCGTTCTATACGCTCAAGCGGTTAACAATGGATCACAGCTTTGCTTCCCATCTGTTAGGTCTTTTCATTCAGATTTTAAAATCACTGATAGAGGCCTTTACACATCAAAAATAAAAAAAACACCACCTCTCATAGCACAATATACCATTATGGGGGTCAAAAGGGGATAAAAGTGTTCAAAATTAGAACATGCTCAAAGAACAGAACTTTACCACTTATGATGTTATATGTAAAGATCCTTACAATCAGTGGTGACGCACTTGAAATATTTTACCAGCAGAGTTTCTGATGCACTGTGACCCATGATGTCTTGAATGGCTCAGGAGTTCTACACATGTTGCCTCACCAAACCAGCCTTACCCAAGATCGCACTTCCCCAAACGACAAACTGTTGACAACCCCAAAAAATAGTGCCATACACTTGTTGTGTTTCCTTCAAACACCTTGAGAGGCTGATCCTGGCCTATCTGGAGCCAGTCGTCGAATCCATATGCCTGATAAAAAAGAAAGGTTTCGCCATGACCACTGTTTCTTCCATTAGATTATAAAACCTCAAAATGATATTGAGGAGAGCATTGAAAAGCATCGTAAGGCAGGAATCATCTTGGTGGAACTTACTGCAGCCTGACTCAAGATCTCAGGACCATCCAGATCGTTCACCTTGTACAATGCACAGGAACATGCTTGCAACCCATAGCTTATCCTTAATGGGCAGAGCAGGCGACTGCATGTCTAAGGAAACGAGTCCCACAAGGATGAGAATGGCTTCCGTGCTGTTAACTTGTATATCAGCGAGGTATCTTCCCACAACTCCAGACAAGATGGTACACTGACGATCTTGCTCTTCTTCACTCGGACAGAAGATGGACTGAAGTAGAAAGTACACTGACTAGGGCAATCGATTCAGTTGATCTTTACGCAACCTAGTTTTCCGCTTTATTCGTTATCGTCTATGGAACCCTGGACTATGGCTCTTCCACCAGACATACTGCTTTCACACCGGACTTGGTTTATGGAATTTGCATGCAGACTCTCATTGCTTATGAGGTCAGGGGTTACATATCAAGATCGAAGGTATGCGAGGCCTATCATCCACAAATCGCGAAGGCAGGCGACACGAGTGG
This sequence comes from Ophioderma brevispina, assembly GCA_023653785.1. Taxonomy (NCBI): domain Eukaryota; kingdom Metazoa; phylum Echinodermata; class Ophiuroidea; order Amphilepidida; family Ophiodermatidae; genus Ophioderma; species Ophioderma brevispina. Next base: position 9,685 of record JAMKCH010041682.1, read on the forward strand.
TCAGAGGACAGATTGATTATTGTAAAAAAAATTTTCTTTTGCTCCTTCACATTTGGAGAGTATTTTAATGGTGGGTCTATGGTTGACTCCGCTATATTGTACTCTTTTGACAGCGTCTATGGAATACCTAGAAAGTAACACATTCTGAGCGCATTGTATCTTAATTCTGATGTATTGTCGGGATTATTTTATTGTAAATGTGGCTAATGTTTGCTAATTGCTATGATGAATTATGAATAAATGTTTTCTCGTGGGAAAACAATTGAAAAAAAAAAGAAAGTACAATACTGCAGATATGGCCCTACTGCATCATATCTCAAGACCTGGAGATCAAGTGAGTGAAGCCAAGACCCACCGCTACGCCTTCCATCTTAACACCAAAGAGGCTCATTCACCAAGCTTCCATTCAACTCAATGGAGTGCCTCTGCCATAAATCCTACACCTATGGGAGTGAAGCTTAATCGGCAGCTTACTTACCGTGAGTCACTATGTACAAAGGTATCTTCAAGGATAAGCTCCTGCGCCGCCTTGCGGGATCGTACTGGGTGCTAGCACATCTAGCAATCCACCCTACGTGCCACCGCAGGAAAGAGACACATCTCATCAACCTTCTGTTATGGACACACTGTAAATCTCAAAGCTCTCCATTCAAACATCGTACAGACATGGAACACTGCCTGGCTAGATACAATTCTCTATTACACCTATGAAAGAACTTCCACCTGGTAGCAATCTTCCCACGTAAGGAATGGGTCCCTTGAACAGGATTCACACAAGTGTCGGTCATTTCAACAGTAATATGCAACGATGGGGGCTGCAACCAACTACAGCCTGCCAATGTGGCTATCTATCACAGACTGCGGATAACGTTCTCAATGAGTGCCCTACTTTCGTCCACCAGTGGACACAGATCTCTCAACCCCCAACCAATCAACAGTGAGCTGACTGCCACCAACTTCAACAACTTTAGCTGCTGTCTCCTACACAAGGAAAGCAAGAAGAAGCTGCTGCCTCATATGCAAGAAGAAGTGGTGACCCCTCTTGGGGACCTGTAGTTTTGGGTGAAAGTATCTTGAAGTATATGCAGAATATTGAGCAAGTGTGTTTATGCTCAGTTTATGTTTTGTTTTCAGCAACCACATCAGGAGGAACATGTGGTCCAGACGAGATGATGGCGCCTTGTTATCGAAAGTTGGTGGGGCGAGCCCCGCGTGGCCATGTGTTGTGACATAGCAAGGCACTTTATCTACGGCCTCAGCGCCTGGAAGATTACGGGAGCTGTTATGGGGATTACAATTAAAGCAATTTAGCAAACATTTTTTTTAAGAGCGCCCCCAATTTTTCAAAAAATTGGAGATTTTACACGATTGCCTTGGGAACTGCTAGTAAACTATAACCTGTGAATGGTTAAGATGAAAATGTCTATGTGTAACAAACGAAGGATTTGTACAGAATAATTATTATCAGGGGATCCCGATATAATACAACGGCTGCTGGAAACGGCCTTTCCAATGTGAACTAGCCGGGAAATAGCGCCATGGACGTGTCTACGCTCATCCATTAGTGTTTAATAGTTCAGGCAGGGCAAGTGTAGAGGTTATTTTCTCGAGGTGACACTATTAATCATGGACGGGACATAAAAGTAGCAGTGACAGCTCTGCCGTTAAGTCCAATATGGATCCCAATTCTAATACAACATCGCTTATTTTGGGATAAATACGCATTTTTTAGCATTCTCGTTCGCAGTATAGTTTCTAGACAATTACCAACGTAACCCCTCCCCTCTTACTGCAAAAATATTCAATTTGAAAATTGGGGGCGCTCTTCAAAAAAAGTGCTAATATTGCTTTAAGTGCGAATAGGATTGTGCGCTTGGCCTCCAGCGGGTGAAAGCATGTTTGTGACAATTTCCTGATGACAGCGTAAAAATAGGCAACAGCACTGTGATCTTGTAGGAACGGTGCTTTATAAAAGCTTATATTATGATAAATTATCAGAATCTAGGTTTTTTTTGTAGCAACCCTGTTGCAATCTAGTGCCTTCAAAATATTTAGGGGTTCACCATGGCATTCAATTTCAATTCAATATTTTTCTTGAAAAAAGAAATGCATAACAAAAGCCAGTACTTGAAACTCAAATTATCTTACTAGGTCAATCCAATGGTCACGATACTCTGGTAAAATGACTACATCAGGAAAAAACCTTTTGAATAAAATTTAAATTTACGTACTGAGTTATCATAGTGAAATGAAACAACTTACAGCAAAGCCCATTGTGTGTAGCTATTCCGAATAAGGTTTTGTGCTGGCCCATTCGTAGTAGTGTCCTCAAAGACATGTCATCAAAGTAATGACGAAAATGGAAGGATATACTGTTATATTACTATTAGCTGCACCTGAAAAATACCAAAAAATTGAATGTTCTTTATTCAGTGCCCATTCAACTATTAAAAAATGAAATGATCTTAGATGGAGAACGGGAAAGCATACCATTCCCCAAAGTTGTAGGCTAGAAAAATATAACCAACTAGTCTTGAAATCACAAAGGCCAATTTAAATTCATGCTCCCAAAATGAGACAGTCCTTTTAATTGAGATCCTCCCAAACTAAGACCAATGTTACAATAGAAAAAGTATAAAAATTTGGGTATGATTCTTCTAGTTGGGGTGTTAAAATATGCAAAAAATTGAAGTCCATTTTCCGTAAATTAACCAGAAAAAAATACTAAAACCACCCAAAAAGGAGAGCAAAGACAGGCCTAGCAAAGCAAACTGAAGCAAAGCAAACCAAAGCCCACTAAAACAAAAAGCGAAGAGCATAGCAAAACACAAAAAAGCAAAACAATAAACCAAAAAATAAGACACCTAAATCCAATTGGTGATAATTTTAAACACAGGTTAAGGTTAATCAATTTGAAGTGACTTGAATATTTTTTATTTTTATAAACATCAGCAGTGCATCAGACAAACCCAATATTTGC
>JAMKCH010041683.1:0-18263 GCA_023653785.1 Ophioderma brevispina
ATGGCATTACATTTCAACATGATTTGAGCATTTTAAAATTTTTCTTTTTTTATTTTGTAAAACTTAAATTGACCCTAGTGAAAAAAGTGATTACCACCAATTGAGAGTACGACATACCAAGCGTTGAGGTAGAGGGTCCATACTACAAAGGTGTCAAACCTTTCATGTAGTGAGGGGTAAACGCTGATGTTTGACCTGGGTCCAGCCTCACTCTCTATATGGAGAGTTTACTTTTATGAGTTTTTATGATCATTGTGTAATTTGCGGCCGACCCCACGTTATCAAGCAATCAAAGTGTTATTTTGTTCATTTCATCAAACGAAAAAATACAAAAATGAAAAGGATAAAAAGTCTTGAAATACAAAAATGAAAATTTTAGTTACAATTAGGCTATAAGTGAAAGTTACGAGAGCATATAGCCCTATGTGGTCTTCAATGTAGTCCTGCAAAAGGATTAAGTTGGTAAGTTGTTTCCTATTTTAGGCTTAAATTAACAGCGCCGTTTAAACAAAGCCTATAGTGTAACGTCAATTTCAATTCCCATTTAAAGAATTTCTAGTATTATATTTCAAAGAAAAATCAATTAACCGCATCACAGCCTAAAAATTACTATGGAATATGTGGAATGAATGCGATATTGTAAGTGTAGCATTCCTTTTCAGAGAATATACGAAGTGTTACACAGCTATGCCTGTCGGGTAGGCCTCTGGTTTAGGCTCTTGTATCAACTTACACAATATACATATTAGGCCCAAGCGTTTTTTACTAGATTAAATTAATCGTTGATGGGATAACGACATGTATGCATCACTTTCCAATTTCTGAATACTTTCCATGGAATCTGCCATTTTTGCATTCTCGATCTCTCCACGGAGAATTTCGACTTTTAGAATCGTTCAGACGTAGTGTTTATATCATCGGTTCACGAGAGTGTTCAGAGAAAGAGAGAGAGAGAAAAAGGAACGGTAGATTGACAGACTCATATTAAGGTGCTGTTCCGAATTTACCCGGAAGTAGCATCGATGTTTGTCAGTATAAGATGAAAGGCCGTGTTTTTCACATGTCGTCCTGAAATTTGAGCCTTAAAACTTAAGTGACCCAGGGGTTTTCACTTCCCGATGGTGACCAAGGGGGGGGGGGTGCAATGGGACCCCTCCTAAGGAACCCACTTTCCCCGAGGAATTTGTGCACGAAAGTTATACCACAGTGAAGGGTCATAAGGAAACCCAAATCAGCAACAAAAAAATGAAAATTGTTATTTTGGCTGCAAATTAGGGGCAAAACATGTTTTCAAAAAACAAGCGAAAATTGGGAAAAAGACGGAATTTCAAATGAGCCTTGCGCTACACCAACATTTTGAAAACGTATTTTATGTTGATCATCTATTCTAGAAGACCCAAATTACATATATTTAATAACAAAACTAGCAGTTTAGGGAATCCTGTATTTTTTAGGAATGTTGCAAAATACACGTAATTTTCCCAAGCGTTTGGACAGTCCCGGTTTGGCACCATCATGATGAAATTGTTTGTTTCAGACACATAAATGGTTAATTTGTTTTTTTTCTGTTACTTATAATTGTTTACTTACATGTATGGTTGAACTTATATCAGCAAAAAAAAATTTCTTTGGTTCTTGGTTTCTATTCTTATTTAAAATATCTGAATGACTTTCCGTTGTGGCCCAAGGGGGGGTTCCATGGGACCCCCACTAATTAAACTCATTAACCTGCTTGGCCGATTTTTAATTATTTTGGTATGAAAGAAGCGCTTTAAAGTCAGACATTTAAACAAAAAATTTCGGCGCAAAAATCCCATGCGTAAAGCGGGCCCAGCTCGAAAACAAATTTTGGGGTCCCTAGGAACCCCCCCCCCTTGGGTCCTTAAGTGTTAATCCATTTTCATTCTCCACGATATAAATTACATAGATTACTCAAACAGTTATTCAAGGTTATTTTTCGAAAACTTTACATGGATGATATTGATAGTTCGTCTCGTTTGTGTCGTCCTTGTTTCAAGGGTGGAACCTATAAAAGCTTTCTCAAGTGGTTTTCTTTTCCCACATGCATCTTCCAATCTTCCAACACCAATTATTTCTCGTCCACAAGTTTGATTATCTTTTTTACATTGTTTTTTCCCACATTCGTATGTTTCATATAATTTACTTTGCTGTCACATATTGCATATAGATATTAACATATCTCTGTTTAATTGTATATGTATTTTTATTTTTCTATTATCAACTAAAGAGTTGTATTAATTATTAAGCATACATACCCATTTCCCTACTTTGTACTCAACCCCACCTCAACTTCAATTATTTTCCTTATTTTGATCATAATATCTTATGTTTCCATTTCTACTGTAGTTAAACAATTCTGATGTATCAACTTTGGTTTGTTGGTATGATTATGAAATAAAAAATCTTGATCTTGACTCTTATGATACTAGCGAACGATTCCACGATGAGGCGAATTGTGTTCCCTGCAAAATTATGTTTGGCTCATAACTATTTTGTTTTCCTCCCATTTTTTGGATTATACGGACACCAGCCTATGACCTTTTCATTATTTGTATATACCTTATATAGTGTAAATTTTATTTATTTTACAGAATATTTGTGTATTATCTGGCAAAAGAAAAATTCAATTAAACGGATCAGGCACTATCAGTTCTCATGAAGACTCCACTCATCTTTAGTATGCCTTCAAATCGCGTCCTTACAAAATTTGCTTATTGTCGAACATCGGTTTTCACAAAATATGACAATAACGGGGACAACACGAAACACAGACTTGTGAGGAGTTAATTGAATATACCGGTATTCGTATCGCATTGTGAATTGCGTGTTGGAGACCTCAAAAACACTAATTTTTGGAAGTATTCATGGAATTGAAACGAAAAAGGGAGAAAATCAGAACGCTTGTAGATTTTGTGCTAGAAAAATGACATCTAATACCACCTTCCTCACATTAGATATTTCAGGATGTAAGGTCTACACTTGAATATCTCTTTAATTATCTTAATATGATGACACTCAAACCAAACGATTCTTACGTTGTTATTTGGCGTCCAGAAATATCTTAAAAATGGAAAACAAAGGTGATTTTATTTGCGTATATTTTCATATAAAACATGTGCTGAATCGTATTTACCCCAATACGAAATTAGATTATTTCCATCATTTCTGTATCAAACAACATTTCTCAGCTTAATTTTTTCAGATGGAGATATATTGATAGAAGCAGATGATCAGTGCAAACATCAGCGCTTTTAACGAAAACCCATTTTTTTATTAAGAAAATATGTCAACCATAAATCCAAATTCGTAGTAACAAGATCAAAACACATAAATATTTTTCATCATTCGATATCTGTAGCATTGCCGCCCGTAGTATGTGTTTACAAAAGAGTGAATATAAATGGAACACCGACCGAAATGGAAATTTTTTTGTTTTTATGGAATGTTAAATGAAAGTCAAATCCTAATTGCCCCTTCTCGTCCATTTTCCCTGTAAGCATAAAAGGAGATCTTGTTCATAAGCTTCTTTTAAAGACCAATTTGATCTTTAAAGAGACAACGAGGGACATTTCACGAAAGTGCAAACACCGCCATTTTTAAATGATTTTTTAGTGGGAACCTACTATTCTAATACAAACATTTCTAAGAATACAATTTTTTGCGACTTAAGACTGTTTAGAACTGTTGTCCAAAAATCGTTTTCCTAAAACATAAAGCCACAAAGCTCTTGCTAATAACATTGGAGTCGCTTGGTTAAGATTTTTTACGGTTCGTATTTACAAGTTCGGATTTTAAAGAAACATTTTCATTATATCAGTTATTTCGTATGTCTGCAAAACCACACTCAAATAATGATTTCATGTATCTACTCAAAATTAGTGTAACCCATTGACATTAATTTCAGTATTTCAATAATCTTTTCGTTCGTTTGTTGCCATTCATTGGCTAATGGTTTTAGGTGTTAGGATTAGTTTGAGCTGTGTAAGCTGTTCCGAGGCCGCGTGTATCCATGATCGGGGGACCGCTTTTAATTTAACCACTAATCATGTATTTTATTGAGATACCTCAAATGTTTGAATCAATACAACTCTTAATAAGTATTTTCTACATTTTACTCAAATCAACTTCTTTATTGTGCTTATTTATTAAGTACACAAAGAAAATTGCTCCAAGTTACTCCAATTATTAATCAAGTTTCTGGAACTCTAAATGTGGTATGTTGGGGGGGAAAGGGGCAAAGAAAAGGGAATGATTTTGAGGTAATATGTTGACTTATCTTATATTCTTCATCTTAATATCTGGCATGTTATTCCATCATGTAATAATTTTTAATACATATAGGCCTACCTAATTGGGAATCAAACTCGTAATCCCTGCTTATGAAACTTAAATACGTTACCACATAATACGCTACTACCTTACGGAGAACTAGGACACATAAGAAAATTTAAATATTATTTTTCTTCAAAATAATATATTGCGAATTAAAATGAATAAATAAAAAAAATAAAAAAAATACAAAAATTTGAAGTGAAAATAAGATACCAAATTAGCGATTTTTTTGTGTTCTTTTTGAACAAATGTCTCCTTGTTTAACTTTTAAATTATTAACTTAATTGATTTTGTTTAAACTTAAGTATCAAGAAATACAATATCAACAATCATAATGGATAATTAGTATTCAACCCTATATTTTCAAACTATGGAGTTACTAGATATACTATAGGATCCAATGAACAATGTATTGCACTTTTACATTAATCCTTTTCATGACAAGCGTGTTTCAGCGCTTACCATCCTTTTTTTGGGGGTGCGACTTTGTTTTAAACATGAGTTATTTTCAGTAGGTAGTCTCTTTATTTTATACTACAATGTAATTACGTACTTTACTTGTTATGTCCGGGGTCTGAGCATCCTGAGTCATCGCCAGGTTCACACCGATCGTCGAATCCACTTCCTTCGGAGGACCAACTTTGTTAGTGACGATCAATTAACCATTCATCTTGCACGACAAGATACCCGCAAATCGATGATCATGTTCATCCAAGAACCATCCAACCAGCCCTTTTCAGACTAACCACTTTTTCCAAAGAGAATTATTTGTGTTTGATCTATGATATGAGAAATAAAATGTTTAATAAAATAAATGCAAAAAATATACTCCTATACATTTATCCATAATACAAACAACACGCGCATAGGCCTATAGCACAACACATGAACATAACCCCATAACCCCAGATAACGTGCTGTTCAGTAACCCAAATCTTCATTTGAAATCGTCCCGGTAAAATATTTTTAAATCTTTTGGATGTTAAATTCTTTGTAAGCGTACCCTGTTTTCTTTTAGTATAGGCCTAAAATTGCGGTGTTCAAAACGTTATAAAAAACTGAAAACAACCCGATGTTTTTGGAAACTTAAACTCCCACTTTTTTGTCTTGATTGATTGGGAAAGTGCAGTTGCGATGGCGAGCTCGGCCCCGCTAGATCAAATTATTAATTGACAGCTACCAACGTCCCCCCCCCCCCTTAAAACAATAACCTGACTTGACATACCGAACCTTGTAGTCCAGCCATTCTTTAATATTGGTCCAATTGGGGATAATCTGTTCGTCCCTACGTAGAAATGCGGCTGAGCCAAGTTCCGGACAATAGTTCCAGTGAGTTTCCAACTCCAGTTTGAAGTGAGATACACTGTACATGGTATAGTTTCCGCGGGGAATTCTAAAGTATTTTTATCTAAAACGCACTCCATATTTTTTGCATAATCAGTGGCGGCGCCAGACGTCTTTTTTTTTTTTGGGGGGGGGGGACAGAGGAAAGTGCCATTTTGAAAACTCTAAAGTCAGCTCTGAACCTTTCAATTCCTTATCACCGTTGACGTTATTTACTAAACTATTCAGCCCATTAAAAAATTAGGAAAAATTACGCACACCAATAACGCTCAAGTCACAGAAACAGAGGTTTTACATTAGTTCCAATGTAGTTTCAACATAACATTGTAGTTACCATTAAACATTGTATTTAACGAATGTAGTTTTCAACATTAAACATGTAACCCCATATGTCGTTTTGAGTGTAACACATATTCATATTTAACAGTTTTATAGGAATAACCCCAATTTAATCAAAGTATGCCTAATGAAATTGGCCCCAAATGAATTTTTAAAATCTGCATAACATGAATTAACTTAAATGACATAACCAATTAATTAATTTCTCGCGAGCATGCACCCATCCAAGTTCCACCCGATTTTTTAATTTGCAAATTGGGTTGCATTCACGTTTGATTATATAGGCCTACATCGCACACAATCCGGTTTTAGCTTATTTTTTTTAGTTCTACTGACAACAGGGCCGCCTATCTATAATTGTAAATTCCAATACCAACATTATTGTGTTTATATGTTAATACATATGAAAGTAGTGCCGAATAAACTCCACGAGAATCGGCAACTGATTTTTTTTAAAATAAACATTCTCCATCATGCCAATAGTGCAACGGCAACACCACGTGCTATTAAGGCAAAAGGACTTAATACCGTGATGAAGCTTTCATATGGGTGTACTCGCATCACTAAAATGAGCGGACTCCAACGAAACACGGCTCGATTAGGAAGGCGCCTGAATTTCTCGTATATTTAGTGATCCATCCTGCTATGCCAGCGCAACTAAGTTAAATACTACGTATATTTCCGGCGTAGATCACCAACCTCCTATTCCTTGAAAACGTACCTACATTGAAATACAAACACACATCTTGAGTTGCTAGGGTGAGTTAACACAGCTGTGACGTCACCCTATTGTTTTTTTGCAATCCCTTATTTTGCACGAATGGAGCGAAAGTACCAATAACACGCCATTCGTAACTCATAAAGCGACTGCTTTCGCCAGTTTTACGAATGGCGTAGTATTGGATACATTCGCTCTATTCGCGCAAAACAATGCAAGGAATAAACAATACAAGCAGTATTACAATATGAGCACAATTTAGAATAGATTTGCGTTTGATAAATCACATGAAAATAACGATGTTTTATACCATACAGTTAATTTTTGGGTTCGTTTCTTTTTAGTTTTGTGTTTTGTGTTTATTGTTTCTAGTGTACGTTATGAATCTCCCAAGAATGTACTTATTTATTATTTTGTATGTTTTTTAAAATGTTGCCAATGTTGCAAGATTTTTCAACTAAATTCTTTGTGTTTAAAATTTTTTGAAATGTGACTTGTTTGATCTTATATGTCATGCATGTTGATCTACTGTTTAATTTCCTTTATTCCTTCAACTTTTGTTTTCGTGTAACTTTATGCCTAAAATATTTTGTTCAGTATTGTTTTATTTTTAATTTGTCAAATCTACAGAATTTGCTGGTTCTTTGTAATCTTTGTGCGTTTTCTTTCTTTATTTAATTGTGTTTTCCCTGTTTATTTGGATCTAAGCTTAATCATAATATTAGGATTTTTTCTACTGGACATTTGTGTAAAGTATATGATGATTTCTGTGTTTGTTCTCATATGGAATTATGCGACGTAAAATTTCATTTTTTTTCATTTTACAAGAGGAACTTTCTAGCAGGCCCCATTTTTTTCGAACCTAGTTTTTGCATAAGTTTTAAATGCCTGTCAACATATACAATCACACATTGAAAAAGTGAATAATAAGCTGAATACACCGTCTTTCTGTAAAAAGCTGATAATTTTAGTATGCTTTTATTTTCTGCGTGCACGACAAAAATCAAAGCATGCTTTCTTTCTTAGAGCATTAAAGGTGTCCACAGAGATTTCACATAGGCTTCCTTAAAACATCGACAGTACTGATTTTGCCCTGATGTAAGGCTTTCAAAAATATCCCCCATCTAACAGATTAACGAGAAATGTTTCTTTGTAAAAACTTGTGAAATGTTCTACATTTCGTTAGGTTCAATAGAAAATTCAGCCTATGTTTTACATTGAAAATAATCAAATCAAAATCCACTTTTTTTGTTCCTCTCTCTTTTAGTCATTTCTTAGCGAAATACAAGGTATATATCTATTGAGTCTCTCATCTATATGAAATTACTATTATGCACGCAATATTTGGGTGCCCAAATACTCGTGCCCTTTAAGTCAATACGGTATGCGCTCCAAAACAGGTTTTTTTCATGTTGTACAGTACCTTTTTTGTTTTAAAATTTTTGGTTTTTAGGTTAGAAGTGTTCGTGAGTGTAATGTCATAAATAAAAAAATGTCTCCTCCTTTAAAATTTTAACGGGGGTATCGTATGAAACTATTTCCGCGACATTTTTAGTCGGCCACTATTAAATAAATTGAAAAAACTTTCCCTTTTAAAAAACAATGCGGTAAATTCTATTTGAAAACCTGTATGCGGGCGTAAAGCCGCCAGATTTTGGCCTATAGGAAAAAAACGGACCACGCACCTTCACAGACTATACCAGTTCCTATAATCCTTGGCATATCCAGGAGAAACATCCACATTCTAATTCCCGATGACATCTTGTCCCCATCTAGAGCCATTAGTCGATCATATTTCCCAATTATGGATTCTCCATCGTCATTTACTGATACTGGGTTATGGATACAGTATTTGCAGATCCTCATCCTTCGCTAAATCCATAACTCCCTCATATTCAGATTTTTGATTCATATCCATAGCACATTCAGGTTTTTTTCAATTTTGGACCACGAAATCATGATCATAATACAGGTATAAAAACTATTACAAGGCATCCTCAAGTTTCAAGTGCATTTAGCTTGTAATTCCAAAATAGGGTTCATATCCATTGTATTCTCGTTTACTACAACATTTACCGGTAATTTCCCATCATGATATCACTCTATATTATCAACAGGGTAATGAAGTTAATGACGAGTATCAAATATAAATGTATACACCCACTCTGTAGCAAACTGTGACAACCCATCAACTACGCACCTATACCATGAAATCTGCAGGTAGCGAAATGCTTGATGGGGGACTTGAAAAGCGATCAATAATGAACTAATCCATATCATATATACAAACACCAGAATGTATTTGTCCAGTATTGCGTTGTTTAAAAAATCATTACTCTCACAAACAAACCATATCTCCCAACGCGTTGTCTAATACATTATCCGGCATAAAATTACTCGTAATATGATAATTACATTGTGAATGAGCAACTAAATTCAAAAAGAACCACCATTCGTGCAACATAAACATCCGAAAGCGAGCGGACAACACACAGCACTAGGCATGGACATGACTCCCAGAATGTGTGTTAACCGGATATTACACCTCACTAACATCGACTCTCCATAATCCAGTATGCACTGTAGAAGTGAAACCAGGTGAGACGGGTACGGCTACGCCCCTCAGCAATTCTCAGCCACGACAACGAGAGTAACTCGTGTAATATCCGTTACTTATTGCATGGGCCGGGGGCGACTGGGTGTGAGTTGGGGCGACTTGGTGTTGAGTTGGGGGCGACTTGGTGTGTGTTGGGGCGACTTGGGTGTGGGGTTGGGAGGGTCGCCTTGCATGGGGGCGACCTGGTTTGGGGGCGACTTGATTTACAGTGGGGGCGACTTGGCAGGGGGGCGACTTTGTTTGGGGGTCGCTTTGTTTGGCAGCTGGGGGCGATTTGGCATGGAGGCGACATGGTTTGGGGGCGACTTGACCGTTTCCAAAATGCACACCCTTTCTAAACCATTTTCAACAAATAAAGGGTTAATTTTTTTAATTTTTTTACCCCCCCCCCCCCCGGGATAAGGCACAAACCAAATTATTTTGAAATTGAGGTCGGCCTTTAAACAGTCCTCAGTGCTAGAGTTTCCTGTTCCAACCTCTTTTGTCTCATCACATTATTTGTGTAACCCACAGAAAGGATGATCTAAAACTATGTCCCTTAATAGAATACCCAGCATAACCCTTAATGATTTAAACAGACTAAAAAGTGTTTCTTCTTAATGCCTTTCGAAGATTTTTGGTAGTTTTGACGCACAAAGCTTCGCCAATAGCTCTACATTTTCAGAACCTTTCTGTTATGAACCTCCAAAATGGTTCAAAATTAAGGGAAGGGGTAATAAAGTTCTCCTTAGAGATGCCAAAGGTTCTAGGAAAACTTTGTTCCAAAGTCTGTCCTAGAAAACAACTTTCTCTTTAAAATATTAATAGGCCATCCTATGCACTCCAATACATCATCAATGCAATTAACTGACAAGTTCAGCACAGAGTAACCCATACCATCCCCTGTCACACACATTCATTCAATACCACACCCATACATGATGCATGCACCAACACCACACATGCCACACCCCCCAACAAACAATCAGCTACACGTCAGTACATGGCTACAAGGCAAAACCACCAAATTCAGCTTCTGTTGGTTTAGTTTTAAACTTATATTTTGACTTGTACACATGGGTTATCTTTTTCAAAAAGATGAAAAGACCAAAAGACAATGGGATTTGCTGATGGATCCATTTGGCAAGTATTGCAGAAGGAGATTTATAGACAACATCCCTCGTTATAGATCCCACATTCACCATCATGAGCTGAACATCAAACCATATTGGTATAAACAATCCTAATCTACCACCTAAAGCCGGATGTGTGAACTTAAAGCATAAGCAACCTGGTCATGGAGGGACAAAAATAAGTGTATGGCCTCAATGAAAATTGTCATTTTAAGAATCATGACAGGCTAGGCAACAAAGATACCATGCTGTCACCAAAACACATGGTGGTAAAATGAAAAGCATGAAATTCAAAGCAGTTTTTTAAAAAAAAAATTTTTTTTTCTATCTCCAAGGAAAACTACCTATGGGTGAAACTCATTAATGTAAATTCTGGTAACACGGTCCTTCAGTCGATCTAGCACCAAGAGAAGCAGAAGTTACACACACAGGTGAGACCTCTTATCAATGTGCACTGTGCAGTAATTGTTTCATCACTAACTAAGGAATTATCAACATGAAATGACACATACAGGAGAAAAACCTCATCAATGTAAGCACTGCGTAAAGATTTAGCACTAGGTATGAGTTGAAAGTACATGCAATGACACATAAAGGTGAGGAAACCTCATCATGTAATTTTGTGGCAAGTCCTTCACAATCGGTAACAGAAAATACATGAAATGAACCCAAGGAGAGAAACTGCACCAATGTAAGTACTGTGGAAAAAGCTTCATTTCTCAACACACAATGAAATACCATTAAAGACACACACAGTGAGAACCTCATCATGTAAATTTGTAACAGTTCCTTCAGCCTTCTAGTTAACAGACAAAGCATGAATACAACACACAGATGAGAAACCCTCACAATTAAATTTTGTAAACAAATCCTTCACCAATCTAGTGACCAGACAAGGCATGAAAGGACACCCACAGGGAAAAACTTTTATCAATTTCAAATTTTTGTAGCAAGCTTCACACATACCTATAACAAGACAGGCATGAAATTACACATACATGTGCGAAAACCTCATCAATGTAAATTTTGTTGCAAGTCCTTCACCCAATCCAGTAACAAGAAAATGCATGAATCGACCACTCACAGTTGAGAAACCTTAAATGTAAGTTTTTGTAGTAAGTCCTTCAACTATGTCACGACAAGCATGAAAAATGACCAACAGGTGAGAACCTCTTAAGTGAGTACTGTAGCAAAAGTTTCATCTCTAAGCAGCATGTGCGCACATGAAAGAACCACACAGGTGCATTCTTCATAATGTAATTTTGTAGCAAGTCCTTCAGCCAATCTAGTCACAAGACAAACAGAAATGACACACACGGTGAAAAACCTCATAAGTTAAGTACTGGTGCAAAATTCATCTTCTACATGACTTGAAGCGACAATGAAAAAAACACACACAGGGGAGAACCTCATAGGTGTAAGTACTGTAGCAAAAGATTCCTCTCGAAGTATGAGGTGAAGCGACATGATGACACACACAGGAGAAACCTCATCAATGTAAATTTTGTAACAATTCCTTCAGCCTATCTCGTACAAGACAAAGCATGAATGACCACCAAATGGAAAAGACTTCCTCAATGTAAGCACTGCGGTACAGGCTTCATTGCCAAGCATAAGATGACTCTACATAATGACACACATGAAAAACCAATCAATGTAATAACTGTGGTAATATACAGGTTTTATCATCACAATATGACACAACATGAAATGACACACACAGGTGAGAAACCTCGTCAATGTAACACTACATGGGTAAAGGATTGACCCTATAGCATAAGATTAACACTACAACGTGAATGACACAAAGACAAAACATGCAATATATAACCTGTGCTAAAGGTTTCATCACTAAGGGAAGCAAGACACAACATGAAATGACACAGATGACACAAACCTCTTTATGCATGGAATGTATATAGTAAGAGCTATCATACTCCATGATCAAAGTTAAACACTGTCGTAAACATTTCACACTATTAAAGGCAAAGAAAACTGAAATGACATCACATACACACAAACACTTGAACATGTTTTTTTATGACCAATGGGGCCTAACTTTGCACAATGAACCAGGCTCATTGCATTTATTGGAGACAAACTTATTGACTACTATAAAATTTACTAAAAACTAAAGGAAAGGGAATTGTGCTTTGTGCATTGATTTTTAATTGGATTTACATATATGTTCCTCAGGGCAATTCACAAATAGGGAAACACCCCTGTATATAAATCAGATTTTTCTTTTCAGCCCACTTCCATACTGTTATTTATGTATTTGTCTAACTCCGTTGTATCAGTGAAGTTTCACATTAAAGTGACAGGAGATGAGATTTTTTTAGGATAACGATTTCCCTCAATTGCACAGGATCGATGTTAGACCACCTACCAAGAAAACGTTCCGAAGGTTTAGTGGATAAACAAGTCCATAAGAAAACACAAACCTTGTTTTGACTTGCCTGACTATCTGTAATTGTCCCCCAATAGAACACGTGCTTTGACTTTCTGTCGTGCACGAAGAAATACTAATCATCATTATATTACATAAAGCGGCGTATTCGGCTATTCACTTCAGTGTGAGCGAAACATTGGAAACCATTCCAATATGCAAAAGCCCTGGTTCGAAAAAAAATGGGGGCGCTTCTTCTGGAAATCTCCTCAAATTCTCTTGAAGTGATAACACTTCTTTTAATGTAATCTAACTTGGTAACTAGTTTTCTATAGGGGCATTTCATTTTTTTATGGCAAAAAAAAAAAAAAATTGCAATTTATATCTCTGAGCCATTGGCCTTTAAGTTTTTGCCATATCGCGGGTTGACAATCAAAAGACGTAACTCAGCACTGAAAGAAATATACAGATTTCTTTAATTCGCTAATCGAGTGCTTTTAGCTCTAAAAGAAGGCGAGAAATGCAACCTGAAAACACCGTAAGCTCTCGCGGTTAACCGGTTGACTCTGTACGGCGAGTGGCTCAAAATGCCACTCCTTCGGAGTGAAGCCCACTCGGAACTCTTATCGACCGGAATTTAGCTCTAAAAGAGTGCGAAAAATGCTCACTCTTTTTTCGGAGTGAACTAATAGACAATCACAAACAACGCCGCATCGCGTGATTATTTTCGAACAACAGTGTAGATCAGTTAAGTGAGACCGTCAGCAAACGGGTGAACGAAGTTGAAATTATGAAGAAAATCATAGATTTTCACGGGTGAGTATATGTTTGTGTCGGTCCCAGTTCATAGCATTTACAGACAACGTGTGGAGAAGCATTAAATGTTATTTATGTATGATCACCGTACATACGGTAGTCCCTGGCGCCAGGCTAAGGTATGTACGAAATGCACATCATGCATGTCCCCGGGCATGCATGTCATTATCATACCGTCATCATGCACATCATGCATGTCTCACTGATCATAGCCATGAATGGCGCCCAATATTTATTCATGTCACGATGCTATTAATTATGACCTACACATACAATATACTCACTAAACAACAACAAAATTCCACAAAGACTCACAACTCTAATAAGAGTGACTAGTTCACGCTAAAAGGGAGTTAGTCAGTTCACTCGTCCTTAGAGTTATTTTGTTTACTCCTTTATTTTGAGTGAATCTCACTCTAAAAGATGCGTCCTCAGCGGCTCTTTTTGGGAGTGAGAATTTCACTCTTTAGAGTGGCTCTTTTCACTCTTTCGTTTTAAAGAGAGTATAATGCCAGCACATGTCCTTGAAGGCCAGGCCTGTTTTAAAATGCATTAAAGAGTTATTTATGAAGTGCACTTAATCTGGCAATAACGCCACATGGTGTTTGGCCCCTTTATGTACCTTGCAACTGTGTAACGTTTGAAACAATAGCCCAATCTCTCGCTCCAATCTGTCATAAGTGGCCTTACAAACACACTGCTCTCTCAGGGTGTATTGAGTTCATCCCACAATGCAACCAGTTTTTGAGACATTTTCACATCATCATGTCCATGTGATGCCAGCATGGGATTCCACAAAAATCACATTCTTAAGGGTGGCCTGTCCTTGCAGTAGTGGTGGCGCTTTGCATCTACTGTGTTTTTAATAAAGTGATCACGCTTTTCCATGTTTCATTATACTTTTTCAACAATTTTTTTTCCCCCGTTTGCGAATAAGTCAAATATATAACAATATTATGTTTTTTACTAAGACTCATACTTTTAAAACTTCTTGTGCATTGTTATTATGACGTTTTTTGTTATTGTTAATTTACCACACCGTGCCTTCTGTTGACTCCATTTTACAACAGTATCGCTATTCTCCAAATTCTGCCGAGGATGCCAGATCCCCTTTAAACACATAAACACTGAGACTTGTTACCCGCATGCATTCCTGTCCACAAAGCACTAGCCTTGATTATTCTGCTTGGTATGGGGAAATTGATAAATATTTGGTATATATCATCATGATGAGTGCTCATTACACACAAATATTATTATAATAGCCTTATGCATTTGACAAACTTGTTTCTGAAAGTGAAACACAGCAAGGTAAGACTGAGATTATGGAACAAATACAAGGATTAGGAAGTTAATTCTCTCAATTAATGTGTGCGTAAAAATGATCAGACATATCAAACACTACTCCCAAATGCAGGCACACACATGAGGCAAAATCCATTAAATATCTTGTCGATTAAAATCTGCATGACTTAGTATTGCCATTAAAATTTGGCATATTTTGTGGTTCTGGGTACTGTAGCCAAAATACATTGTTGTCATAAGTTTACATAGGCCTCTCCATTATTGGCTTATTGATAATCCTACAATCACTTGAGTCCCTATCAAGTGAAATGAATTTAAAAAAAGAAAGAAATTAAAGGCCAGATTAGTGGGTTATTTTTTGTGGGGTTCCCTAATTTATTAGTTTAAATTAAGTATACAATGAAGTAACCATTTAATATTGGCAATGATTAAAATAGGCGCATTTGGTAAAAAATCATAATATAAAAACAAACATTTTTGGCTTAAGTTCATCCTCAGATGTGAATTATACTCTGGTATATAAATATAGATAGATGCCAAAAAACCATTGTTTGTCTTGGAATGACAATTATAGCCTACTGCATCATTGATGCTCTGGTTTTTCTCTGGTCGTCCTTTTGAAAAAAGTTGGAAGTCCGATTACAACCTACTTGGGGTCCGAAGGTGCAACATGGTATCCTTCATATGTTGTTGCGGTCAAAGGTCACATACCAAGCCAAAGGTCAACTGTGCCAACTACTCCCTTGTGTATACTGCCATCTTGCCAGTGGGATCGCGCAAGTTTACTTGCTGTAGTTTTTCAATTTTAAGTCAACCGTCACTCTTTTTTACCTTTTTCCACAAACACTTTTTGGCCAGAGGGTGCCAGACCAGATCTATTTAGTGGTGTGGAATCTAAAATGCTTTATTCCAAAGTCAGAGATGAATCAGATTTTCTGTTGTCATGCAGTAAACATTTATGCAGAGTATAACAGTGCCATAGGATACCGTGTATAACTAAGAAAATCTGGATCTGGAATTTTATAACAAAGTTGTGATTTTGAGGACTTCCGATTTGAGCATAGTTATTTCACACAGTGATTAGTGTATGGACAAGCATTATGTATTGCATCCTCAGGAGTCTTGGACTCAGTGATCACTCCCTTGGACTCAGTGTTCACTTCCTTATATATTTGACTCGCAAAAATAAAGTTTCACCTAAAACAATTAAATATTGTTCACTTCGATTTGAGCATAGTTATTTCACACAGTGATTAGTATATGGACAAGCATTATGTATTGTATCCTCAGGAGTTCACAGTCTTGGACTCAGTGATCACTCCCTTGACTCGCAAAAATAAGAAAGTAAAGTTTCACCTAAAACAATTAAATATTGTTCACTTAGGAATTTTTATGATAATGATTTTATTGATAGTATCAGAAATCAGAAGTGGGATAATGTTTTAAATGTAATGATGTTGGTAAAGCACTTGATATTTGAAAATAAGAAACATGCTTCATTAGAGAAAAGTTAGTCACAAGTTCTCAATCTTCAAAACTATTTTTACATTTGTAGTCAAGGCACAAACAAAATATATTTTGAAATGAGTCAGCCTTTAATAGTACCAGGGCCAGACTTATAAATCATTTTTTTTTTGCAGTGTAAGATGACCAAATGCGCAAACATATCACGGAATAATAAGTCAAGATGTAGTTGATGATTCAATCAGTTGTGATGTTATCCTGTTCCATGAGTTTCATGTTTCGGATGTTCCAACATCTTTTGAACCCCTTTAAAGTCTTATCAGCATCTCATGTACTCCAAGAAAAGATGATCTAATTCTGCCCTAAGTATATAGAACCCTTAATGGTTTTGAATGGGACTAAATTTTTTTCAGATGCATTTCGGAAGCTTTTTGGCCATTTTTGAAGCACAAAGGCTTCTGCAAATGGCTATAAAATTTTCAAGAACCTTTTTTGAAAGTTCTATCAAGAACCTTTCTGTGAGTGAACCTCCAACAATAAAGTTTCTACAGAGGCCAAAATGTTCATTTTTTTCAAATTCACAAACCATTAATGTTCTCCCTAGAGGATGCAAGAGGTTCTAAGTCAAACCTTTTGTTAAACCTTTTGTCTGCCCTAGAGAAACAACTACAGTTGAAAAAATAGGCCTAAACCTGACAAAGTTACAGAAATGAAGCAACCAAACAAACAAACGTATGCTTTGAGTAACCCATACCTTCCATTGTCAAAACACACACACACATGCATGTACACACACATTCACACATACATGCACCAACACACACGCATGCACTTGTGCGCATACACACAACAGCAATTTCACTCACTCCATATCGAGTGAAATACTCTTGGACCTTGCATTTCACTCTTTGAAAAAATAATCTAAGAGTGAATTCACTCTTCAATTTTCTGTTCTAAGTGACATTCAGTTCAGGTTTCACTCTTCAGAATTGACAGTTCACTCTTGAAAATTTTGCTCCAAGAGTGAATACTCTTGAGAAAAAATGTGAGTGAAATTAATTGCTGACAAAGAACAAACACCAGCTATATGTACAGTACATTGCAAGCTAGCAAGGCAACAACCACAAAATTCCAGCTTGTTTTGGTTTTAGATTTTAACTTGCACTTATAATGTTGACTTGTACATTTATCTTATTTCAGAAAAGATGGAAAGACCAAAAAGACAATGGGATTTGCTCATTTTGCTGAAGGATCCAGTTTGCAAGTACTGCAGAAGGAGATTTATAGACAACATCCCTCGCTATAGATCCCACATTCACCATCATGAGCTGAACATCAAACCATACTGGTATAATAATCCTAATCTACCGCCAAAAGCAGGATGCATGAACTTGAAGCATAATGGAAGGGACCAAAAAAAGTGTATGGTTCCCAGCAAATATCATATGAAGAATCATGACAGGCCAAGCAACCAATGTGTCTTGCTGTCAACCAAAACACATGGTGGTAAAATTCAAAACAAGCAGAAATTCAAGAGCACCACTACCAAGGAAAAGTACTCTATGGGTGAGAAACCTCATCGATGTAAATTTTGTAACAAGTCCTTCAGTCAATCTAGCACCAAAAAAATACATGAAATGACACACACAGGGGAGAAACCTCATCAATGTACATTTTGTAACAAGTCCTTCAGTACATCTAGTAACAAGACAAAGCATGAAATGACACACACAGGTGAGAAACCTTATCAATGTAAACACTGCAGTAAATGTTTCACCACTAAGCAAAATATGAAGCGACATGAAA
>JAMKCH010041684.1:0-13119 GCA_023653785.1 Ophioderma brevispina
TTTAATGGGAAGGAGGAGATTTCTGCAGTGCAAGATATCAATTTCTCTAAAGTTGCAAGTGCTTCCTTTTCATGTTTAAGGTCCTAATCTCCCTTTTAAGGTATGAATATTCTTGCTATATGCCTATTGCATATCTGTGAAGTTAGATATGTGTTGAAAAACAAACAAAAGATTGTTGAAACAAACAAAAACATGCTCCATTTCAGAGTGTTAATCTCTGAAAGACAGCAAAATAATACCTATGTGAATAGCGGTCATAATGCAATGAAATATGACTAGAGGTGTCCTGGATAAAATATAAAAATGATGTTGGTGAATAGATCAACAGCAAAAGATGAAGACAAAATACACAAGTGCCAACCTTATAATAGCTTTGACTTCAAATTAATATTTGTTAAGTTATTCATGATTCTATTTATGTCCATTTTTTTGGGAAGCACCAGTATTTTTGGTAATTGAATGTTCATTTATTGTGTAAGGTGATATCTGCCAATATCATTTTCTATCCATGGGGGGGGGGGGGTGGGGGAATAGTGCCTTTATAAATTTGTACATTGAGGAGCAATGATATGACATAAGTAATAGGGATAGTCATTGGTATTGTGATTGCCACTATGATTCAGTTTATTAGATTGAGGGGTACCAGCTATTTAACAGTTTTCTATGAAAATTGTCAAATTGAGTTGGTTTAAAAAGTGTATCTCCCTATGCCACATGGTGCACTATTACACTGCAAAGTACAACCTATGTACATCTTATTGAAGAAGATAAAATACCACATCCAACTACTTAAATAAGGGTACTATCAAAGTGTAAAAGAGGTGAAAATTTTACTCTCCAAAGGTAGTTCATTAAATTCATAAAATTTGCCCCATGATAGTAGGATAAGAGTACTAACATGGGAAAGCCCAAGCTCTGGGTACACATGAGTAATGCCTTTGGCGAAAATGCTACAAAAGAGTGCAAAAATAACTACAAAACAGCACGATTTTACGCACTAAGAATTGCCAACAGTATCACTCTCTAAATAAGATGGAGGATATTGTATGACAGTGACAAAAGTATCTGAAGATTGCTTTTGTTGATATGTTATAGTGCCTTCGGTCGGAAAAATTGGTGAATCTACATCGATTTTTGTAAGAACCATGAATTTCCACGGTATGCACATCAGGATCATGATTTGAATGTGTTGACAAGATCAATAGAGAGAGTAGATCAGATTGATCAAGGCAAGGCATACCAATAACTATACATATTGTAGATCGTTAGACCAAAAATAAACTCGTTATCATCAACAGAGGGAATATAGATTGCGTGTTCTGCACACATTACGCAACAAACCAAACTGTAACAAATGTTCTATAGCTGTTTAAGAATATACTATAGAATAGAATATGCCCATTGAATATACGGCATCTACTGAAGGAAGTAAAAATATACGCCACCAGTATTTCAGAAAAATATGCCTGCTTATCAAGAAGATATAAATACAGTTAGTGTTGTATAATAAAATGTTTATTTTTTACTGCTTAGCGGGACTAAGGGCCTCTAAGGGCTATTTTGTTTAGGAATATTACGCATATCTGCTGTCTAAGAAGATAGTAAGTTATACTCAACACACAGTAAATTATATGTTCCATACTTGCCAATCTACTAAAGAATATAATATGTAGAATAGAAATCAATTTTGCCTTTTGCATACCTAATGTCTACTGAAGATACCAAAATAATAATCTTCAATACACTAGTGGAAACAAGATGCAATTGCCATACTGGGGGCCCACTGGAAGGTATAGTAAAATATACAATATAATTAATCTATTATATGCTTGCAATCTACTATAAATAAAAACGGAATTGGTGTTGAGACTGGAATATGTCTTCATGCAGATTTGCAGTCTAATGAAGACAGTAATATAATCATTTTGGGGATAAAATAGATTATATATTTATCACATGTCTGCCATCACATGTCTGCAATACTAAATTGAATAGGTTATAGTTTAAAATGGGTCATGCCTTTTGCAGAAGAAACACCACTGTCGTTAGCAATAAGGAGAGAGTCACAATACATTATTCCCTATTTATGTCGTTGGATCCAAGATAACCAATATGGCTACCATAAAAGAAGAAATTCCAGTCTTTCCCACAATCCATGGAGTTGTTCCAAAATTATGAGTTTTGATTTTTGCAATGTATGTACAAGTAACTCACTTGGAGGAACATGGAAAAATTTTATCATCATTTCAACATTTTGGACATGTAAATCACTGATTTGTTTCAACTGCCTAGGGATTTGCCATCTGTACTCAAGAGCAGTAAGCATGTTAGCTCAGATCATATAAACAGTTGATAAGCCCAGATTCTAGGGCTAGTATTGAGCACATATTTCATGGTACTCAGTTACAGTGCAGATTGGTTCCAAACGTGGTCACATGGCTATGTATAAACACCGTCTATACACGGCAAATGTGACAAGAGAAAAAGGAGGACCCGATGAGGTGGTTTCCACCAACTCCATTGAGGTTGTAAATTGATTAAATCTTTGAAACAGGGGAAAGCACAGGTCATGATGGCATTACCTCAACTATGTTAAATCATACTGCTGCTCAGGTGCTTTGCCACTTGCCTTAACATTTCTCTCAAAGGGGCATTCCAGATTGACTGGAAAAGGGCCAATGTTGTGCACATACACAAATTGGTGATGTTTGTAGCGTAAAAAGTACAGACCAATATCTTTGTGCTCAGTTGTAGATAAATGCTGGAGCGGTTGTTGTTACAAGAAACATTGTTGATGACATGTATACCCACGGGCTTTATCTCCCTCAACAACATGTTTTATATATGGCGCTCATGGACAACTATCTTGGCAAAAGTTTACCACCACTGGGCTCAAATCCTTATGAACGTTCCCCACCTGATGTTGATGTCATTTTTCTGGACTGAGCAAGGCCTTGATAAAGTTAGTCACCAATTCTCCTGTCTCAACTTTCACAATATGGCATGGGCGGGCACTTTTGGGCATTGGATTTCATCCTTTTCTTTAGACCGGGTTTTCAGTGCGTGCATTTTCGTGGGGCCTCTTCAAGGTGGGTTGCTGTTAAATCGGGGGTCCCTCAGGGTTCTGTGCTCAGTCCTCTCTGTTAACTTTTTTATTAGATCTGGCCAAATTACCTTTCAATACAATACATCTCCCGCAGTATGCTGATGACACCCATCTCTATACGGCCCCTTCGTTCAGTCAATGATGTTCACATCATTCAGATGATCTTAATACATTGTCCAATGGTGGTCAATCCAACAAAATGTCACTCAACCCTGACAATGTAAAGTCATGAGGTTATCCAGAAGAAAGTGGCTTGGTGCTTGGATCCCATTATAAAATCGCATTCACCTCTGGGTGTTTGTTCACCGGCACAAGTACTTGGGTCTCATCATAATGTCTAATTTAAAATGAGGTGATCATGTAAAAAATATCACTTCTCGCGCCTCTAGGCTCATCAGTTTTATTAGGCGGCTGGTCCGCTGGAATGATCCAATTCTGCAGACTTTATACTACACTGTTCGTCCAATTCTGATCGGCGTTCCTTCTTGGTTCCACATCAAACTGGTCACTTAATTCTTTTGAAACATTTCAAAAACGACTGCCCGTAGTTTGCATTCCATCACCCATGGTGAACTTTCCGTATGTGAGCGTCTTCAGCACTAGACCTCATATCACTGAGACGATGCAATTTTACATATCTGACTCTCGCCTTTGTGAGCAAATGTCTGCATGGCAGTATACATTGATCCTTTTCAATTTCTCTTCTGTCCAACTCTCGCCATGCAGATACTCTTCAGTTTCTCGATACTTTTCCGTACTGATACATTAATTTTACCGTTTTTAATCCGTTTTCCTGCTTTCTTTGATCACCTCCCTGTTGATATTCGTAATCAACGTTTTTGTTCAATCTCCGTAGGTTTTATCTTTGGCTAAAGTGCACTTTTAAAAACGTAGTTGGCTTCATGATTTTTTGGTAATTTTTGTTTTTCTTTTTAAGGTGTGTGCATCTGTGTGGGTATTAGTCAGTTACTATATCAGGTTTTTGGTCACTCTGGTGCGTATGTGGGAATACGTGTTTGATATTTCTTCTTTGTGTGTAACGTGTGTTTCGAGTGTGAGTGAATGGGTTGGTGGATGTCGTTTGTTGTTATAAGGGGTGTGATAGTATGGTGAATACTTTTGTGTGGTGGTTCATTGCTTAGATCAAGTTGCATTGGCCCAGTACATTTCTTCCCTCTACGTGTCTAACCCTTAAGCTTGTTGCTGTTTGAGTGCACTTATAGGTTGGCCACTTTGAAAGTGATTTTTATTTATCGCTGTTTTGGTCTCCCTGCCAGGGTGGCACGCTGTCTTATTATTTTGTTTTTTTGGGTTTTTGTAGTTGTGGGAAGAGATGCCTTGTGACCATCCTTATTTGATCAGATGGTTTTTTTTTTATACAACAAGTTGATAGTGCATACTTTTTTATGATTGTTATATATACAATGTTTATGACCATCCTCCTTGCATGTGGCTGTTTAAATTTGATCGTGCAATTCAGTAACTTGTAAGAATTTTTGTTTATGTATGTTTTAATCTGGGCAATAAAAGTAAATGAAATGAAATGAAATGATACCTGACTCTGGCCTAATTTTAATTTTCATTTGATGTCAGATGAAGAATTTAAATATTAGTATTAAACTAATAATATCGTGGTTTGTCAGTAATTTCTTAGCAAAATCGGCTAGCAGGCACATAAACTCTGATGTGAAAATGCTGGACAATGAGCCTTCAATGGATATCCATACTCAATTCACAACCACCGTGCCATTTGTGTAAGAATCATGCGGCGATTACAGAAAACCATTCCTGTTATACAGAGCACATAGTATGAGATATGTCATATCATTATATGCTACATTGTAAGTGACGCAATTTGGGTAATACACTGAACTCCATCTTGAAAGCCACACAAGTCTCTGCGTCTTAATTTGTTATCCCATTTATCGGTATATAGCCTGATAAATATTGTTCAGCAGTGGAAGAAAGTGTCACTCAGTCCGAAAGAATACTACCGAGAATCATATCAGAGAGAAGCCTAAAGGAGAAATAGAAATCCAAGTAAGAACTTTGTCACTGCAAAATCTGTGGAAAAGATCATTATAACGGAAAATGTCCTGCCTAGCGGAAGAAGTGTAGCTCAGTGGAAACCAAATCACTTTGCGCAGTTTGTAAAACGAAGAAGAAGACAAAAGCAGCATAGTACTCCAAAAGAAAGACGTGCACATCAGGTAGAAAGAAACCGAATCATATGAATTCTAGAGGATTCAGCTTTCAATGTTACACCAATTGGAGCTCTGTCCACTGGAGAAGAGAATTGATGATTACGCTGGATTCAATAGGTGCAACCTGGAAAATCTGCAAACCTAGACTGTAGATGATACTGGCCAGGGTTTGCCCCATGTCTCCAAAAGACCTAAAGAAGATTGAGAAACATGCAAGTTTGGACCACTCGGATACAAAGTTGAGAATGACAATGATCAAATCGTTACCGTGCAAGGAGAAAAAGACCTTGGACATGTAAACAACAAGAATTAAAGAGGAGCTGCCATTCAAGAGGGTGAAGAACCAGTCAAGCACCATTGGATATCGGGGCGAAAAGCAATCGGAATGGGACTCATCACAGTAGCAGCAGATGTACACCAGCTACCAAAAGGAAGAAATAAGACAAATGAGGAATTGGAAAACAAAGATCAAGAACAGGACTACATGTGATCTTTTACAAGGTCTTGGGCACTTCCAGGAGATTCAGATAGATATTGACAAGAATTTCCACTCCACGCAAAGCATCAGGCCTCGAAGGTAGCAGTATGCTATAACGCAGAGATCAAAGAGAAGATGAGATCTAGAACAAAGAAGATAATAGAGAAACAATCCACCAAGCCTACGACTGGATCAGTAAATATGGTAGTGGGAAGGAACCTGGAAAACTTAGAGTTGTCTTGACCCAGGACCTGAAGGAAGCTTTGAAGAGGCACAATATCCAATGCCGACCGATCGGAGAGCATCTACCAGAGTATCTAAAGCTAACGTCTTTTCAAGGATTGGATGCAAACAAAGATGGATTCTGGCAGGTGAACTTGATGCAACCAGAGTGATCTGGACAACAATGGCAACACCATGAAAAGATTACCAAGTGGTTACGACTGCCTTTGGATATCTCCACTGCCCCTTGAAGAGTTCCCAGGAGACGTCAAAACGAATCATTGAAGGGCAGAAAAGGAGTGCAGGTAATAGCAGATGATTTCCTGATCTACAGCTGGGAGGATTACTCATGATGAAGCTATCAAAGATCATGACAGAATTGACAAGAGTTTTCTGGATAGAGCCCTGAGGTAAATCTGTGAAGCTGAATAACCAGAGCTGAAGCTCAGACTTCAAGAAGTCAAGTACATTGGACATGTTTGACCAGTGAAAGGTGTGAAGCTGACCCTGCAAAGGTTTAAGCAATGCACCGATATGTCTGTCCCATGTAAGACAAAAAGCAGTGCAACGACTACTTGGAGTGTTACCTACCTTGCAAAATTTCTTGCTCAGCTGTCACAAGTTGCAGAACCACTGAGGAGACTGACTGATAAAGATGTCCATTTTGAGTGGATGCATCACACAGAAGCATTCAACGAGAAGTGCAGAAAAGGCTCACACAAGCACCGTAATGAGTCTTGATGTGAGTCAAGGATGTGGGGTGGGGGACAATCCAATGTGATGCATCAGAAGCTGCCTAGGTGCAAAAACTTCTAGCAAGAAGGACGACCAGTAACATTTACATTCAAGAGCTCTGACTAGTGCGGAACACAATTATGTTCAGATAGAAAAGGAGCTTATCTGAGTATTGTTTTGCGTGGTGAATGTTTGATGAATACATATATGCCAGACCAGTCACAGTCATATGACCCCACCAGCCTTTGGTGTCCATACACACCAAACAATTGCCAAAGCACCTATAGAGTGCAAAGCTGCTCCGAGACTGCAGAAATACAGGGCTAGACATAAAGTATATGCCGGGAAACTAAGATGTTCATTGCAGACTGCGTTAGCAGAGCTTACCTACCCGGACAAGAGAAAGAAGAAGACAAGACTCAAGAAAT
This sequence comes from Ophioderma brevispina, assembly GCA_023653785.1. Taxonomy (NCBI): domain Eukaryota; kingdom Metazoa; phylum Echinodermata; class Ophiuroidea; order Amphilepidida; family Ophiodermatidae; genus Ophioderma; species Ophioderma brevispina. The sequence continues at coordinate 7,174 of JAMKCH010041684.1, forward strand.
AGAACAGATCAATGCCATGGACTACCTTCATGTGAGTAAGCCTACACGACACCTGCTGAAGGAAGCAACCGCAGCAGAGAGAGAGTGTCAAGTGCTAATGATCCTGGTGAGATGGATTGGCCCGACACCCAAAGAGGAAGTACCGTTCGTCATCAGAGAACACTTAACTACAGGATGAGATATTGACACAAGATGGCATATTGCTTCAAAGACGAAGAGTTTGTAACCAGAAGAAATGAGGCACTACTCCTTTCAGGAAGACACACTCCAGCACTTGGAGCTGAAGCAAGCATTTAGAAGAGCCAGGGAAACACTTTTCTGGCCTGGAATGGCTGCAGAAAATAAGAGAAAAGACAGAGTCGTGTCAGATTTGTCAGGGGCCTTTACCAAGACAAACAACGAAGGAAACCATGATGGTCATACCCATCCCGGAAATTTGTGTCCCAAGATCTACTGATGTATAGAAGGAAGAACTACCTTATAACAGTAGACCACTATTATAGTGACATGTGGATTGATTGATGAGCTGGAAGATACTACATCTGAGACCATCATAGGTGGCACCAAGAACAACATGCCCTACAAGGAACTGTACTACATGATCTCCGCCAATGGTCCACAGTGGGTGAGCAACGAATTGGCGGAGTTCCCAAAACATGGGAACTGAACAACATCACAAGTTCGCCTTACCACAGTCAATCGAATGGTAAAGCCGAATCAGCGGTGAAAATTGCAAAGAAGTTGATCAAGAAGAGACGACAACCAAAGGGGAGAGATCTGTATCTCGCTATACTGGATTGGCGGATACACAGATTTGCAGCAGGACCCAGTCCAGCTCCGAAGTGTTGTCTAGAAGTGACACGCACACTGTTACAGCAGCAGAAAGCCTGGTTGAAACCAAGTAGTTACGGGCGTAACTAAATATCAAAAGCCGTAAACAGAAGGCCAAGAAGCACATATGATATAAAGTGCTAAAGACTGACCTGAACTAAAACATTGGAGAGGTTTGTCAGAATACAGCCTAACTACAGTGACCAAGAATGGGAGAACAGCAAACCTGAAACCAAAGTTGGTCCTCGTTCGTACCTTGTGGAAACCACAAATGGAGAGTATATCGGCGAAATAGAACGTTTCTCCGTACACCTCAGAATTCCTAGATAGAGTCATCACTAACAGAGACAGCCACTAGTGAGACAGAAGCATACAAGAACAATCATCCACGATACAAGAACAGTCAACGGAAAGTGAAGAACAAAACCTGCAAGAGTCTGTCAGAAAGTCAACAACTAAAAACACCAAAAGTACGAACAAAAGTCAAACTAGGAAACAGCAAGAAAATCTAGATGCATGAGAAAGAAACCACAGCAGCAAGAACTACCACCCAAGTCAACAAGAACGAGAGCCCAAACATCCAAACACAGCAAGATTACAAGGACTTCGTGATATAGACTGTAACAGTGGAACTGGGAAGCTGTGAATTTGACCCTCAGTTTAGGTCATGCTAGTTACTTATTAAAAGTTATTTGAAGTTAAAAGTTTTAAATTTTAAAAGTTTATCAAATTATTATAAGTTATAGGTAACATGCAACCACCGTGTGCAAATTTACATCACAACATCAATTGGTGTAAGAAATACACCTAACACGCATGTAATGTTCACAAGACTCGGGAGGGGTCATATGAAGTTATGAGATTGATTAAGTGACACAACCGAGGGATGAAATGAAATGGATGACAAGAAAAAAACTAGGACAGATGCTACAAGATGACGTGCAGAAACAACATCAAGTGTCACTCATTGTTTAGGGATTTGCGCAGCTAGAACTGGGTTTCTAGACTGTTCTTTGAAGGACAGGAGTGCTAGTATACTTCATGTAGGTTAGATATGGAACGCTGCTGCAACATAGTTTCAAAATAACATTTGGCACATATTCAGATATAAAATTGTTGGAAACAAAATCAGTATAGATGTTTTATCTATATTTTCAACATCGGCAATTTTCATAGACTGTGTAAATGCATAAAAAAACCCAGGGGCTGACATGATTTTATTGTAATTGTTGTTGTTGAAATGTGCACAGGATGGACTTTTGAAAACTGAAGAAAGAACTTAATTCTTGAAGTGATTTAATACGATAGTAGTAAGGACAAGAAGTCTTGCAGGAAACATTTTGCAACTTAATAGCCAGGCTAAAGCTAATTTAGTGCATACATGGACACTTCAAGGAACTGAGACAAGACTTTAAAAGTTTGCATATCACAAGTTATTGATCATTTAAATCTGCTTGATTTGAAAAGGAATGGAGATGTATACAGAGCACATCGTATGAGATACGTCATATCATTAATATGCATAATTGTAAGTGACGCAATTTGGGTAATACCGAACTCCATCTGAAAGCCACACAAGTCTCTGCGTCTTAATTTGTTGGTGTTATCCAATTATCAGTATATAGCCTGATAAGAAATGCCATGTGTGAATAAGGGGCATTCACTTCTGTTTACTTCTATTGGAATCTATGTTTTTATACTGGCCAAGGATGTCTGATGTGTGACCTTCAGTAAACAAGTATAAGTTAAACCAAATACTTAGGGTTACCTGTTCTCTTGATAATTTGCTATACATGTCGGTACTACAAAGAAGGATGCGAAAAACAAGCGTGGTTTCCCAGTGTTTTTTAGCAACAGTGTTTCAAACCTGTACTCTTGTAAATAGTTCATGCTGCTATAAAGCAGAACGAAGGCATATGATTATAAGATCGGTAACGTATGGTACTTGCAGAAATCCATATAATATTGCCTAGCCAATCTACTATTATTGCAAAATTGCCGGTCTCTTTTTTATGCGATTTTGAATGGGACTCTCAGACATGGGAGCTATGCGCTCTTATCGACTGGGCTTATATTGAGTACAACCCCTGACCTATGTTGTAATATCCTGCCTTGGGCTACAAAATTAACTATGACATTGCCATTGCATATTATATCCTACAAAACAATTAGTAAGCTCATCATTTTCAAAAATGTAAAGTTAAAAGCTAGTTTCCCTCTAACATGATATTGGGAACCAGGGGTGCACAATTTTTTTTCTTCCCCAGGAGCAACGTTTTCGTTTTAACAGTTTGCCGCTTAACCCACTTACACGTAAGGGGAGTTCAGATTATGCTATATGTTAACTAGTGTTGAGATATCCATTGACTTTGGGTGCTGAATTCACTGTGAGTTAGCTTGATTAAAACAAACAACTATAGTAATACCTGTGGCCAACCAACCAACCTCAGCTCAATAACTCAAGTTGCAGTTTCTCTCTTCACCCTTTTAACAAACCTCGCTATAATTTGTCTTGAATCCACTTAGCATTAATTTCCCCATTTGCTCATTTTCTGGGAGCAATTGCCCTGCTCTTGCCAATTTGTTCAACCTGGTGAAACATTTTTATTTCATTAAAAAGGTTCCATATGGCCCATCCCCTACAAAAGTTCTGCAGCCTTGATGGAATAAACCACAGGATAAGGTTGCAGAATTTGTAGCAGAATTTGGTGCAATGTCTGACATTGATTTTTAGGTGGGTCAAGTAAAGTTAAATTGGACTTTTGCGAAAGCCAGATCTCTCCAATAAAGCTATATAAGTACCATTATTGTACACAAGGGTATAGTATTCAAGATTAACTATCACCAGCCCAAATTGAAGTATACCACTTTTACTTTTGACTTATGCACCCCAAAAGTATGGTCGAGTGGTTCGAAGCCATTTTGAACCCCCGTAATTTAAATTGGGGCCAGGTGCATTTTTTCTGGTACATATTTGCAATCTGCACCAAAAGGTTATCCAGAATGCCAAGTTTTGAAAGGAATTGAGGCTTGTAGTTATTTAAATGAGGCCATCTGATATTGAATTTCCACACAGGGTACATGTTTTTGAAGGGACCCCATAAACTTTTGAAATTGCTGTGGGGATCCAGGATTTGAAAAAGTCAAAATTACCGTGGGGCTGAAGGCCTGATGAAAACTGAAATGTCCAAAATGGGCTGCATTTCCAACATTTTGCAGAATTACGGGAGGCGCGCGCCCCTCCGCCCCCTCCCTGGTCCGCGCAGTATACAGCAGCGTTTGAAAACGAAAAGAGGATGGTACAGAGCTCAAATTTCAGGATTTTAGTTTATCCTGAATATCTTGCAAACCCAAAAAGAAAAAGAAAAATCCATGAGGTTGATGGTGTACTCAATTTGTTGAAATTGGCATGGAAGACCCACATGCCAATTTGGTTGTATGCTGTAAGAAATTCATATTTGTATTTCTGTCTGTAAATGGACAGGAACTATGCAGTGGCCTATGGGACCGTGGGAAACAAGCAATGCTCATAACACAAAACCGCCCAAGATAGGAACCAACTAAAATTTTGTGAACAAGCTGTTCTCGAGGATATCTAGTAAACCGTGAATTAACTGACATAAAACAGAAGGGTGCTGGAATCAACCAAATGCCACTTTAAATTCCACTGAAGTCATGAGGAAAAATCAAACTTTTTTCTTGATACCAAAATCTCAATTTTAATGGGTTAAAGAGGGGGAGGACGGGGTTGTTGATCGGGTCACCACCTTAATCTAACATGTTTTTGCAATTCATTTGATTTGGATTCTCTACAATTTTTGCAGGATGCCCCTATTAGTTAGTGGTTTGTAAATTATTATTTTTATATAGGAAGGAAGTTTGCCATTATCAGCAGTTGTTTAAAAACTTTAAACACTGCAGGAAAAAGGTCGCAAATACCGTGTGAGTCAATAAAACCTACATTTAGGAAATATTTTTTCTTCAAAGGATAATAAAACGTTATTTTTGCTTCAATGTTTGCTTTGGTTGTTTAAGGATAAACGGCTAATTAAAGAATTATTTGGTGTCTCTCGGGCTTTGGGTTCAGAGACAGAAACTATGTCCCAAAAAATTTGCGGAGAGACCTAAAAAGTCAGTTTGGCGGATTTTGCCATACAATGCGGAGAAGAGAAGAGACTGACACCGACGTGTCCATAAAACACATTATAGCAAAGAAAATTCAAACATGAAATTTCAGATTGTATCGATGTCTTCTCGACAAAAACAGATCAGTTTGAATAAAAAGTTGTCTATTGTGGAACATAATTATAAGTAAACTATCTTCAAAAAAATTAGTTACCATGTTCAATCATAAAAAGTCAGTTATTGAAAATCACGCCATATTCAATGTCTCAGTTCATGCACATAATGAAAAATGCTCAGAGATTTTGTTTTACATCTCTAAGGTAATTATTTTGCACAAATACAGTATACGTATACTCAGCGTCCATAAATTGCAAGAAAAGAAAAAAATAAAGCTGAAGTTTTCTGTAAATAAATCGGAATTATTAAACCTTAAAATTCATTCAGTCGCACTGCTGTTTTTAAGCTGAATACAAAACTTATGGTTTCACTTTTTACTCCCAAGTTTCGTGTAGGTTAAAAAATGAAATCTTGCTGAACCAAAGTAGTAACCAAAAGTAAACGAAAGTACACCAGCTATCTGATGTTCTTATTAGGAAATTTGCAACATTTGTACTTGTGGCCCCATTTTGTTTCCAGACTTTCTTACCCGCTCAACTCCTCTCGTACTTAGCATTTCTTTTGGTTAATCTCTGGGATATCCTTTTTTATAATCCTTCAATTACTCTCCCACCAGTTTTAATGCTTCCACAATAATTTGGTGTTAAATGTTTAACTCAAAATCATTGCTGGAGACCATGTTACTTTATTGTAAGCGATTGCAGCTTTGGTCAAAATGGCCAAACATATGTTTAAGTCTCTAAGCAAATTAGGCGTAACTTCTTTCTCCAAAGTCCAAATGACACCAAATAAAAAACGTTTTTCTGAAAGCCTGTTTATCCTTCGTATAACCTAACAAACATTTGAGAAAAAACAATTCTTAACTATTTATTA